>CM067369.1:209091595-209111595 GCA_034401795.1 Chaetoderma sp. LZ-2023a | reverse complement strand
GTTTCAAGTACAGGTAAGCTGCTAAGTATTTAAAAACTAGTTTGACTGGTGGTTATCGCTGGCAGCAACATCTCCCAGCCCAATTACTCTCAAAATATTAAACGTAATCTTTTTTATTAAATATCAAATTCAACAAAAGTATACAATTCATACAACTGTGTTGTCTTGATTGCTATGCCAGCTGACATATGTCATTTAACACGCGAGTTATTTGCTGATGACGTCAGATAATTGACCGACAGATCGTATCTGTCTATTAAACATGTATATTTCTATAAGCCAGTCTAAATTTAACTTGTTATGCTGTCATTGAGATGAGATGCGTAATAACCCTATTATATTTGAATGAGTCATTTATGAGTCATTTATGCAATTAATTTTATGTCTTTGCACAAACAAAGCATAAAAAATGTGTGTAAATAAGCTGGTCTATTGTTGGCCTATTGGAATACGAACAGTTTTTTCATGAAAATTGTCAGTCTGGTAAACATTTAGAAAATAATTTGGATAAAAAAAAAGAGTGAAATTCGTTGCATCACAAAGTGCTTAAATTTGCCATTACTCATTGCATCATCGTTACGAGGTTTAACTTCTATTGAGAGCGAGTGATATAGCATACGCTTCAGGGGCGGCTACAGGTTTTGGTAGAGGGATGGGTGCACAAGTTGGAGAGGGTCCTGTCTCGAGACGGGGTGGGGGGGACGGGGATCATCCACCTGAAATTTCTAAAAATTAGAGGGCGTTAGAAGCCATTTCCTGCAGTCTCAGTACTATTAAAAAAACCCCATATTGTTATGTTTTTAAAAATTATGTTGCTAAAGTAATTATTTTGAGGGTTAAAAGAGCACACACGTAGAGAAGGGAGGGCACCCTCAACACACACTAAATACACCTCCACGCTTTGTGTAATTTCAATACAAGGCTGAATTTAAGTATGCTTTTCACTTGAGCTGGTTCTTATGGGAAACACAATTGTAACCAATCACATCTTAGTTGTTATAGAGATTTGCTTCACTGAGCAATCTTCTCAACTCTGATAAGTGTTATGAAATCCACTACTGAAGAACAATCACATTATCTGATTTATAGATCCGCTTTGCCACTCAAAATACACCATTTGTCAGATCATTGTTTGCGGAAAACCGACAAGAAACGACACCATTTCCGGCAAACCTGGCTGAAATTACCCTAGGGTTTGTAAGCTTCATAAACCATCTACAGAAATGTGATTGCCCACCTTTTGGACTCGATACGGGATATTAGAAAAGGAGATTGATAAAAAAGCACGCACTCCTCATTAACGGTTAAGCCAATTTCAATCAAACATGGCTAGAAGTATCCGAACATCGTAAACTTCAGAGCGGCTGTACGCAAAATTTCAAATTATCCAGTAAAATTGTGATTAAATTGCAAATTAAGCAAAGACATACAATTCAGACAGTTTCGTGAAGAACCATTACCACTTTCAAGACGGACCTTCGTCATTTTGATTGTGACGTCAGTTAAAGATACGTATTTGATAATGACGTCAAATACTTGATTGACAGATCGAATCCCTATATTTTTAGTAATTATGTCTCAATGAGCCTTATGTCTATATCGTAAAAATTGACGCGTGAACTGATGCGAGCAATGACTCGACACCTACACACAAGGAAGTGTTTAAAACACAACAATCGTATGCCTATATTCTTACCTCATAATGCTTTGTAAAAGCCCTGAGTGTAAATAAAGTAAATAAACTTGAACTCGACACACAAGGAAGTGTATAAAGAATGTGGGGGGATTCCCCAGATATACTAACTATAACCAGGGTTTGTGTACTTCTATGGAAAATGAAGATTTATGAGTAAAGTTAATGGACCTTACTAGTTTTAGCTATGCCGCGCCCATCCCCAGCTAGGCTCCACCCACACTTCGCCGTGTTGGGATTGATCGATCCCCGAATGCTCTAACTATCAATTTCTTGAAAACTATACAGGTAAGCTGGTGAATATGGCAGCAACAGCGCCCAGTCAAATTAGTTTCAAAATATTCAACAGACTATTTATGAAATAGTAAAGACATACAATTCGTACAACAACGCATAGTACTTATCTACGTCATTCATGACGTAATAATGGCGTCATTAATTATCATGTTATTCTACACGTCACATATAGTTGATTATGACGTCATATGATGAATGGATAAACTTGGAAAGGTCCATTCAATAAGAATTCTGTAGCAAAATTGTTGTCCGCCTAAATCGTGCATGATATGGTGCTAACCAATGCAACACTGGCACTGTCAGTCTTGGAAATCAAGTACGTTAGCTTTAAATGGATCTATAGGCAAGCCAGAACTACAAGATAATGTATTTTCTCTGAGAAATAAGATGATGATAACTGACGGATTGGGGGTGTGGGGTGGGTGGGTGTGTGGGTGGGTGTGTGGTTGTTAGGCACAAATTATATCCTTGATGCTGCAACTTACTGGACCAGTGCTGGGCGAATACCGGGCCCTGTAAAATGCGTTATCAGGAATATTGGTAGAGCCCCAGTCAAATCAATGATGATGATGATGATGATGATGATGATGATGATGATGATGATGATGATGATGATGATGATGATTATATACTGTATTCTGTGGCTGCAGTAGTTTGAAAACATCATGCAGCTTCAATCAGTCGTTTCCTTCTTCTTCGTAGAGGAAATGTTGAACTAGGAAGATTTTGATGAATACGTACATCTCTGCTAAACGACTTCCTTCTATAAGCTCCAGGTCAACGTTTCTTATGATACAATTAAGAAGACGTTGTCGCCTTAATTTTAAATATGATCTGCCCGGATGAAAGAACTGTTAAAGTAATGCACAAACAAATGAGGCTTCAGTTGGCGCATATAGTTCGATAGCCTTCCGAAATCTATCTGGATCCCGTGATATATTTAGCACACAGCGAAACCTGACTATAACGCCTATGGAACACTAGCTTTTGGTGGTCATTTAAAGGAAAGGAAAATGGAGCTATAAAAATCATTTACACTTCATTAATCCTATAAATAATAATTGTTCGGCGAAATATTTAGCGAAATATCGTCCATTTGCAGTTTATTTGTGTAAAATATTGAGGGCAGTGATTTATTTACTGCTGTCATACCAGGTGGGAACCAATATTCGTGCATCAAATAACTTGTTCAATTGAGAGCAACAGCATTTGTCCTGTTTATGCTCATGTTGTGAATGACAATAAATTATACCTCTAGATTGAGACGGTGACTGTGTTTGGTTGAGGATGGTGTGGAGTGTGGGGTGGGGGGGGCAGGGTGGGGTGGGGGTGGTGGTGTAGATTTATAGACGCGATGTGGTGATAGCCATACATGTCAGACTCGGTTTACTCATGTGAAAAGGTTGTCCTGCCTCTAAATCAGGTTATTCATGACTGGCAGAAGATATAATACTATTTATCGCATCATAATCAGCTCTGGTGTGTCTAATTTTGAGTTGCAAGAGCTAATATAGAGGTACACGAGCTGAGGTTTTGGTGAATAGGTGTTCATCATGGTTAATTGTGTATTTAGTTAAGGAATAGTTACATGGAATGTCCTTAGGGATAAAAGGTATATGGATGTCTCAGATTTATTACCTACATGTATCTGCAACTCAAGACAATTTACCTGTCCCAATTAAATATTGCTACACCAAGAAAAATAATTCCCTACATCTACCTACCACTAGGGGCAGGTATTTAGATTATTATTTTGCAATAAGTGGAAGTAGTGCACATTGGATACAAGAATAACTGGGTAGATTTTTAGGAATTGGAATTGCTAATTGTAATTGATTACATTGCCCAAAGTATTGCTGATTGGTAATTACAGATTTCAGTTATTAGTATTTTATCAATATAGTTGTGTCTCCTAACATATGTTATATGTAAAATCAGATGTTTTGCAACATTTGAGTATCATTTAAAACATTAATGATCAAACTGACCATAACCAGACTTTTTATTGGTCCTGGGATATTTGCAATTCAAGAGAATTGTTACCACTGTAATGCATGGCTTCATAATCAAGCCAGCCAACTCAGTTGTAAAGTTTCAAAAGATTACCTTCCCTTGGTCTGAAACTTATCCATTAATACAGGGATAGAAATTAACATTTTTTTAATGGTGATCCATACGGATCGGTACATCAGAAACTTCACAGATCCTTGGGATTTTGTAATGATCCGCACCGTAATGCGGCACAGATGTTCTGAATGCATCATTTACACCATATTATTATGATCTTTTAATTATGAGGAAGTCAAAATGTTTGCTTAGTTAATGCCCATGTGTAAGCCAACAGAAGACTATGTTTTGATAATTAACCATTGAAATGACTGGAGTGTTTATCGAGTCAGTCATTCCAGTGATACATTTTCAAAAATGGTTTTCTCTTGGCCTAAAAATGGGCATTTCCCATGACCCCTGTAACTTCTGAAAATAATCTTCGAAAATGAAACTCTTTACACCAAGTTTGAGTGACATAAATCATGATTTTACATCAATAGTAGAGATCTGGGGCCTGGATGTGTACAATTACAATTTAATAAACATTCTGTTGAATATTTTGAAACTAATTTAACTGGGAGCTATCGCAGCAAGAGCTCCCTGGAAAATTACTTTCAAAATATTCACCATGTTTCAAAGTTTCAAATTGATTCCAACATTTGTACACAGTAGGTGGAGTTTGGCTAAAAATTGATCCCATTATTGTAAAACACTTGATTTTAATTCTCCCTTTCCAAAAGACAAAAGAGTCCAAGCAAATAATTTATTAAACTTCAACTACATCCCGCTTTTCTTGCAATGAAATGTGAAATAATTGGATTCCAGATATGAAGAGGGTTAAACTTAAGTTTCTTAACCCGTGTACTCTTGTAACAAACCACCCCTTCATCGCTTCTCACCCTACCCTCACTGCCACAGAAATCAAGGACACCTGAACCAAACACCACCCACATTTTAGGTCAATTTATCAGGAATAATGTCTGAAATGTCTTCCCAGAAAGTATGATTTTTACAATTTCCCGGGATGGCTTGAAGTGAGGGTGGAGTGGGATAAGCGTAAGATGGGAGTTGGAAACCCAACCACAAAGTACTCTCTCCAGGCTTGGAGTTTTCCAAAATCACCAGCACAGATTCGGTCGTCAAAGCACTAAGTTGCATCGCGCATACACGGACGAATAGTCAATTGCCACCAATTTTCGTCAAACACTATTTCAGATTCCCCGGTTATGATAAATTAATTTCTTCAATTTTACACTAATAAGCCCAATGCCAATCCAAACTACGGTAAATTAATTTTATGGTATCCAGGCGTACACCTCTTAATAATGAAACATGCCTTCAAGCTATCGACGTCATAAAATTGGCCAATATCACGTTAAATAGCCATCAGCTCGGATCTCTAAGTCATTTTATATGTAACTTATGTAAGTGGCTATCTGTTTTAGTGAGCATACATTTAAATAGTTCATACGATATGCGCCATTGTCAGTATTAATTCTATCGGTAACCATCACGTCGCGTGAGGTTAATGTTCCGTATCCATTTACTTAGCCTATTAGGGTTGCCCGAAAGCCAAGCGATAAACTACAGTCCAGGAATACCGAGGTTGCATACTTGCATACCTTAGATTTTGGCGCGAAGATACAGGGCGAACTTAAAGAACTACTAGACTAGCCTACTAGTCCGCACATGGCACGTTATAGGCTCTAAGAAAAGTTCTTAGGAGGGACCCATTTCTAGTTATGCGTTCCTTCTGAAATTATAAAAATCGGAGTCATATTTTAATGATCCAAACATGGTCGTATTATTGGAATGAATCAATCAAGTAATGCCATAATCGCCAGTCTCACCCGTTAACACACATACTAGTATTATTGACATTGGACCGTTTTAAATGAAATTTAAGCTTGTATTTATAACAGAGACTTGCTTTATTGGGGTCAAAAGACGGGGGTTCATAAAGGAGAAGCAAAATCAGTAAACGATCAAAGCATGCCAAATGATGCTTTTGTATAATTTAGATATAATAAAAGATGTTATTTGCATAAGTTTTGAATTCCTAAATAGTACAATTTCGGTACGGAAAGTCACTTTCTTCTATTTTTCATGAGAATCATGGAATGACGTCATCGCGTGAATGATTGCTATGATATCCTTTGATTACTGATAGCCCACAATAGCTCAGCCATACACCATCATATTACATGTTATATTGCACCGATAGATTAGGTTTTATATATTCCATATCATGTCACATTCCGTTATCTGTATCGCAATTATCTGCTTTGTAATATAGTGTAAATTTTGAACAGTGATCACCACCATTTTGTCACCACCCGGAATGGTGTGGTGATGTCATGTAAGTGTCAATGCATTACACTCTTTATTTTGTAGGCTAATACTCATCTCGTTGAATCAACAGTATGATTGCTTTTACTCCACATTGCCAAACTATAGCTGGCACCTCTATGACTGATCGTATATACCGAGGCAGACACGCTAGGTTTTTTCTGATTGGTTGAAATGTAAATCATGATAGCCATCATAGGCTGTACAAATGTATCAACAATTAGCTACTAAATCTTGAATATCTTTCGTTGTCGGCATGATAAACCCTAAAGTGTCATGAATGTATTATGGGTGGCAAATTGTATCACCCGAATGGTTAGTATAAGATAAGGTAAGCTTTCCTTTAATGGGATGCAAGAGAACTAGCATTTGATGAACTAAGGTTTGAATCTGAGCTGATGTCCAGCTTCGTAGCTCTAACTGTATTTGGACGCCACTTTCGTCTATTCCGAAAACACGTGGCATAATCCAAATCCACGTGCGTGGCTGGAGATTCACGTGATGACATTATACCGCGACTGTTATCTCAAATTTAATGACTTTAAACGGAAATTAAAAAAATTACAGTTTTTGAAAATTTGTCAAATTCCATTTAATTCAAATACTATGATACAATTTTTTTTGGCGTTTTTATTGAAATCTAATTCTAGTTTGCGATCTCCTGTAAAGAGGATGGTCGTAAAATCACTTGCCTTATTGAACCGCCATGGTTTCACCACGCATACTATATATAACATAGTCAATGTGTTATTTTAAGGACCTCATGGCATGCTTAACGATATTTATTGGTGGCCTCTATTTTAAATTCAATTTGAAGAATACACATTTTCATTCTCCACATACATCACGCGGATACCATGCTTGAAGGCGCGTAGATATACAGATCCCATATGCACTCCCGTAGTCATACTCATTTGTTAGGAGGACAATACGCACCAGCCATTCATTTATACCGATACACTTTCTGCCAAGAAGAAACGACCAGAAAATATGGTGATATATTGCTTCCTGTTATTCTAGAACATTTTCCTAACTGTTTTATATTGACGCAAAGAATTGACTGTTGACGCTAGTCGCCGTCGTCGTTGTCGCCGCCGCCGCCGTCGTCGTCGTTCTCCTCGCCGCTGCTGCCTCCCCCGTAGTCGTCGTCGTCGTTACGGGAGCCGGGATTATAATAAATAATAACAGTACAAGTTGCTGATTGCTATGTAGACTGAGTTGGAAATAAAAGCTTATGCTGATGGTGTCCTGGTGTATGTGGTAGATAAGACTAGTTCGTGTCTCTAATTCAATTTCACAAATTAAAAATTATATTAATTAATACGTAATGAAATCTTCATATGCTAAAATTTATTTCGTTTCATTACATTTAGGCACACAATGTAAGCCTCTAAAAGTATACAAGTATAATTTTAACAGTTTTATTTTCAAGGATTATGGTGTGAATATGCACCTTTAATAAATAGTAACCGTTTCTGGCTAGTATGCTCGCCCAGTTCAAACTAAGGGACGGTCAATTTAATTTGGAATTTCAATTTGCAACATTGAAACCTTAATTCTCAGTCTCTAAAATCCAAGATAACTGTCCAGGTAAGCTGTTGAGCATTTTGAAAGTAAGTGGACTGGCGGTTGTTGCCGCCTATGGCGACCACATCTCCCAAATAATGTTCAAAATATTTAACAGAATGTTTATTAAATTCTACGTTTATACAATTCGTACACTTTCGTAACAGACCTTTCGATTTTCGCGACGGGGCTACACCATTTATATTAAGACGTCAGGCAACATATGATGTATTAGGTTGCGACGTCAGCTACTTAAGCGCTAGATCTAATCCCTCTATTGCCAGTGTTTAGTGGTAACTTTTTCTGACCTGACGTGAAGTGTGGCAAGTTATTTTTCGGTATGATATTATATAAATCTATAGAAACGATTTGTGTCTTGGGACTCCTTCATCTGTTCCTAAAATGTTTTTCACACTTCACTTTCCCTACATCTTCTACAACCACCACAGCATCATTTGTTCCGACATTATGACTCTAGTAATTCACGGTGAACGTTAACCTCACAATTCCATCACATTCGTAACATCCATGATGTCCGGATGCAAACTACTTCTAGATGCTTGATGTTTGTTTATGGTGCATATTGCCGATTCTCTGAGACTGACATTTGTCCTTGTATTTGTTTGAAATGAGATCTGTGGTCTCACTATACCTTTCATCATGATATTCAGCTATTCACGGACATGATCATGTGGTAATGCAAAAAACATTTGACACATCTTCTGGGTGACAAAATGTCATTTTCGGAACCCAGTGGCAGTACTTGGACTGTAAAGTTGAAGTGGAGCTATGTCTCGTACATGAATTGTTAGCCATCTCGAATAATGTTACTGGTCCAAGGTAATGGACATTTCCAGTTTTAGCTATGCCCCGCCAATCTCTAGCCAAGCTCCACCCTCTCCTCGACCGTGTTGTGGTTGATAGATCCCTGAACTCGTTAACTATCAATTTCCAGAAAAAATACAGATAAGCTGTTGAATATGACAGCAACAACGTCCAGTCAAAGTTTCAAAATATTAATCAGCATGTTTATTAAATATAGTAAAGCCATATAATTCATACAACAACGCTTAGTCCATCACCAATTATGCGTTCGTGACGCACTTATCTACACCATTCATGATATCATGTCACGTAGTTGATTATGACGTCATATGATGGATGGGTAAACTGGCAAGGTCCATTACATAGGGAATTATTTATAGTGTATTTGCATATATATTGAAGTTTCCTTTTCGTTGAGAATTGAGAAATTGCGGGAGGAGAAACTCGAGGTAGAAAGTCGCAATCCAGTAACAAATCTGTGGATTGTCCGTCTTGGCACACCGTTCAGAGGATGTAACCCTCCAAATAATACCACATACTGTTTTCATCAGAGATGTCGGAACATGGCCATTGCATCTTCTTTGAAATCGAATCGAATAGAGGTTGATCTACTGTAAGCACGGGAACTTGGATTAACATGTCATGTGGCATGTGTTAATGCTCCGTATCATGCTTGATCGTTGCTAATGAACGAGGATTGTCACACAACAAGGCTATCATGCCATAAATTGCTGGTGCGAGGTCATTGGACTCACATAGATATGCAAAGTACCCTGACATAGTGTATTCCTGCCCAGCGCGTCATCTTCTACGCTGTCCAACCAGTCACGTTCCATCATAATTATCCGGGATCCTGTTGTCCTCAGATTGAACTGGAAGTGACTGCTTTGAAATTGTGTTGCTGGAATATATGTGTAGGCCTATGCATCCGGCAATGGTCTTATTATTGTGCCATACAATTAGTGGCTTCACTAACCTTAGGAAATGTTCTATCTTTCTGGGGAGTGCGAGTGTTGTCATGAGAAACGTGCTGTGTAAGCCCCATGAAACTGATTCTATGCTGACTTTGATGATGAATTTGTGATCAATGGCATCTCGCTGTCAAGATGTATGCAGTCCTTGTGCTAAGGGACATTAGACAGATATCTACTTTGCGCTCAAACACTGTGGTGTGCGCGGTGGATTCATCAGTGGACAATTGTAGTACTCTGCCACACGATACTGATAATGGATTGGTAAGCTAAACCTGGTATCGACAATGAACAACTTACACCCAAGGACACTCGCCCACTCCACGACCGGGTTCAGACGCCGGTGCTCATCGGGTATAGGCAGCCAAGAATGGGTTGTACCATCGTGACCAGTGTTGAAGGTAAGCAACCATTGAAAGAGTAGTTTGTCCGGAATATGTCTCTACTTCTGAGCTAAGCAGCCGTCATGAACAACTGTGCCCTTGTCTAAACTTCTATGACTAAGATTTCGCAGGGCATCAACTATATCCCCATTGAAGCGTAAAACAATTTCGTTAGACAAGGGTTTGTGGGCTTCTAGCCCTGAATCCTCATCAAGGAGTTTCTCATTTAATTTACTTGCATGCAAATAATATAATATTTATTTTGCATTTCCGTTTCCTCGCCCTGCCAATTTGAGTATTGCTAATGCACAGCATAACCGTCACCAATTATGCGTTCGTGACGCACTTATCTACATCTTTCATGACATCATACTCAATTACGCCACATGTAGGCTAACTTTACAATACATAGTAACGTACCTAACTCCTTCAAAAACATTACAACATCCGTCAAGGGTGCAAATTTAAAGGAAATGACCAGGGAACTAACACATGCTCTTGAATGAGAGCTTTAGATAATAATCAATCTATAACCACAAGTGAAACTCGGAAATAAATCAGAATAATTTGAAAAAAAAGCGGCTAAATATATTTACGTCACTCTGGCGGGAACCAATTAGCGACGCGGCTGGTGCTGTTCGCTCTGGTGTATGCCGAGCGAATAAATAATACCCGCTACAGCCGGTCATATAAACTGTTATATTCGCGTTAAGCTAATTAGTCACTACTTCATGCAGGTGAAATACTGTCTAATCTTAAAACAATTTGACTGAAAGCCGTTGTTTCCAGAGACAAGATCTACATTCAGTTACACGAATTAAAAAATATTCAGTAGGCATCATCTTGCGGACCTTGGAAACCAGCAGTGTATTTTGGAATCATTTTGTCCGAAACTAGTTGCTTCCACCAGAAACAGTGACTTTCAAATATAATGTTTTTAAAAGGATCAATAGTGAATTAACAGTAGCGCATATAGAGAATACTATTCATACCACTTACAAAACTATATAGTCAGCTTTGCTTTTGTTATATATTCGAGTACGCGGTATACCTGCATACACAGTTGACATACGGCGGAGTGCGAAGCACCAGCGACGTCACTAATTGGTTCCAAGTTAAGCGCTCATAGATTTAAGAAATGCTTTTTCTCAATAATCCCGATTCATTTCCATTTTTTACCGATGGTAGTTTATTTAATATTGTGTGAAATTACCAATAAACATTATTTGTTATTTCCCTTTTTCCTTCATTTAATAAATAATCTGTCTAATAGTTCGAAACTAATTTGACTGGACGCTGTTGCTGCTACATGTAAAAACAGCACACAGTCAAATCGGTTTCAAAATATTTAACAGTATATCAGTAGTTACATCGAAATTGGGATTTGGGGAATTCAGGATTCAAAGTATATAAAATCGATTCCATCACGCGTACGAATTGGACGGAGCATAGCTAGAAATGGATCCCTGTATTGATGAAGACATCCTGCTACAACTGAGGAATCAATTTTATTCATCAATCATATGACATCATAATCGACAACGTGATGTGTATGATGGCGTCATAATCACTTACGTCATGAATGACTCGATTTAGTCCGTCTTAAACGCTTAATAGTTCGCCAGGTTGTACGAATTGTGTTTTGCGATTTAATAAACATGCTATTGAATATTTTAAAACTAATTTGACTGAGTAAATTAATTTCTAAATATTCAACATCTTACCTGTATATCTTTTTGGAAATTGAGATTCAGAGAGTGTAGGGATCAGTCGATGCCAACATGGGCGAAGTGTGGGTGGAGCTTAGCTAGAGATGGGTGGGACGTAGCTAAAATTGGATCCCTCTATTAACCATTTGAACCCAAAAGTCCAAGTTAGAAAACTCATTTACAAGTTCTTAATTATAGGCCTATTATTTGAAATATTTAGAAACAAATTTGGCATCAACAGGTTCTTGTCAAATTACTATAAAAATATGCAATGCACTGTGTAGGCTAAATTCACAGGACCTACATTAAAATAGATATTCTGTGAAATCATGGTTAAAATTGTTATAGCTATGGCTGGTCTTCATTCTGAGAATGATGTTGAAGAATGGACCTTTCCAGTTTATCCATCCATCATATGACGTCATAATCAACTACGTTACAATGGCGTCATGAATGACGTAGATAAATTCGTCACGAACGCATAATTGCTGACGGGCTAAAGTATAGAACCTAGTAAAATTAGTTTAAAAATATTCAACAGCTTACCCGTATAGTTTTCTGGAGATTGATAGTCAGGGAGTTCAGGGATAGATCGATCCCAACTCGGGCGAAGTGTGGGTGGAGTTTAGCTAGAGATGGGCGTGAAATAGCTAAGACTGGATGCCTCTATTCTGGTTAAAGTTCAAGTTGTTGTGTAAAATTACTGATAAAATTCAATAAACAATAAGCAGTGGTAGGAAGCTAGACATGAATAATTATAGCATATCCTGGATTTATTGGCCATCTAGCTGGCTAATTACTAATAACGTGTCGCATAAGTTTAAACAAAAATTAAATGTATGTAAATTAGAGAACATAAGGCCTATAGATAATATAAACCTGCGCAGATATGTGAAACACTGTCCAGATGACGTGATATCTTTGCCTTTGAACTGATCGTTGATGAGTACATTGGCTGATCATCTCTGTAGATTATGTCTTGTTGTTGAGTAGAGCATTTCGCTAGCTACTGTTTCTGTTGTGGGAAAATAAATGAGCAACCAAAGAACTGGAATTCATTCTTAGAGAGCTTCATGGTCAACGTAGGGCAACGTAGGGCAACAGGGCCTCCAAATTTACAAGGCACACCACACCCCTACACAAAAAACACAACTTTCCCCAAAAAACCCCAAACCAAAGTGAGATAAACACATCTGGTCTTAATTTTAGGCCCCCTTGCATAACATCAAGTTACATGCATAGATGCCACACCGATAAAACTGGTGTGGATAAATCCCATACCCCTTCGACCTCAAGGCATTACGGTTGAAACGAGACTCTATCCTGTATGAATTTAAGAAACTTTGCAACCTCGCCCCCCCACCCTCAAACCCGAATTCATAAGTTCGACCCTGTGCATAAATGACCGTGGATTGTGCGTGATCAAATACAAACGCATTTGTGTCCGTCTGTGTCATAGGTCATGTTAGTTTAACCCTTTCATGCCGAATCCGGCCATAACCGGTCTCAAACAGTGCTCATTCTGCATGCCCATTTGCTAGCAAAGTAGACTATTTTTGAAAATTACCACTGTAATGACTGGCTCGCTAACCGAGCCAGCCATTCCAGTGGCAAATCCTCAAAACAGCCTTCTCATGGCCTGCCAATGAACATTCAATAAGGAAATGTTTGGATTTTCTTGTTCAAATTTAGACATTAAAGAGTTAAAATCCATAGCTGCAGTTAACTAGAGCACAATCGAACTCACCTAACTATTTAACTGGAGTCAACCATCCTCCCGAAATCGGTTGCAAACATAGATATGGATATATTGGCTAGATGGCGATCTCGCAAGCATATACTAAACCTATGGTGGCAAATGATTAGTGCGAAATCTGCATAAAATTAAAAATGGCGGGTAGCCATCGCTTACAACGGTTAAATGCGCATGCACATGTAAATATGTCCTTTACTAATTTAAGCTCCGGTATGTCAATGTTCCCAAGGCATATTCCCGTCACACTTTATCGCCTACTGCCACTTTTTGACGTTTCAGCGTAGGCCTACCATAATAGCCGTTTTCGTAGTACATCTAAATATCCGATTTTGGGAAGGAGTTAACCAAGACTGGTATCGGGTTTAAATATTCTGCAATGTTAAGTCAAAACTTAAAACTGTATCTGCGACCTCGACGTATGCGTTCGTGTACGTATGCATGTACGTGTATTTGTGCGTGCATACGTGACCACGTTCTGATCAAAGGTGAATTCTTTAGTACTATAATAACAGGGTTTCGTAGCTAAATGTAGCGATTTCGCTCGTGACAGCTAAACAATACATATAATAAAAGTATGATTCTAATGGAGTATGTTTCGGGCGGAACCTAGGTCAATAAGTAAACTGATTGAACACATTAAATAAAATAATTATCCAAAATACCAACAAATGCAACTTGAAAAAATCCTGATGCAAGCTGTAGGCCTAAAGGTACAAGTAATGGATAAATAGCATAAAAACTACGCCCAGTCCTAAACATTCAATGCGGTAAGTGTCCTAATTGGTATCCCGAAACAGTGCCTTTAACCATTTGAGCACAAAATCTTAAATGCGAACAAGTAATTACAGGGCATGAATTAGCCTGTAGGATATTTTCAAACTAATTTGAATAAACAACAGGCCCCTGTCAAATTAGTTTCAAAATATTCAAGAGTTCACCTGTGTAGTAACAGTGATATTGAGATTCTGGGGGATTCGGGAGAACTTTTCAATACCTTTGAAGTCTTAAAGTACACGGTTATTGATGAATATTCCTAATGAGAAACAGGTGTAAGATAATTGTTTAGAAAACTAAAAAATCTCGGCCACATGATTTAAATGTATTTGTCTCGGAGCGCATTTGAGTCAGTCAAGGCTAGCGACGGAAAGTCAAAGCATTCTTCACACGCGTTCCTATGTAGAGTATTATATGCACTTCGTAAGAGCTAACCATCAATAAGTTTAACTGACTCTGAATCGTACGCTCTATAGGCCCTAGTCATCTTCCTCTCGTCACGCTTGACTGAGCATAGGATGTATCAACTTGTTCAACAACCTGAAATTTTTTTTGTTAAATATAAAATCGGCGTCTAAGCCGTTAATGGCTGCGGATGTAGTAAATAACCATTGTAACCCTTCACTATAAGGCGATACAACTTTATTGTTGTGGGGGTGGGGTTGGGGGTGGTTATCAAAATTGTAATTAATTCAAAATACAAAGAGTAGGGAGACTTTAACCTAATGGAGCTTTCCAGCTTTAGCTATTCGCCGCTCATCTCTAGCTAAGCTCCACTCACACGTCGCTACTGTGGGGGGTCCTCACATCCCTGAACTCTCTGACTATCAATTTCCTGAATACTATACATATTAATTTAAGCTGTTGAATATTTTGAAAATAATTTGAGTAGGTGCTGCTGCTGCTGCCTATGTCAGCAACACCGCCAAGTCAAATTAGTTTCAAAATATTCAACAGCATGTTTATTAAATAGTAAAGCCATACAATTAGTACAACAACGTTTAGTCCCTCACCAATTATGCTTCCGTGACGAAATTATCTACGTAATTCATGACGTCATTGATTATGATGTTATCCTACACGTTACGTAGTTGATTATGAAGTTATACGATGGATGGATAAACTGTAATGGTCCATTGACAGGAATCTGTTGCGGGCATATGCAGCCACATCTCCTGGTCAAATTGGATTAAAAATATTCAACAAAATATATTTTATATCCCATTGTATATGGTCCATGTGTTTTGCCTTTTAACTGTTGTGTTGCAGTGTTAAATTATGCAGGTACGCTGTTGAATATTTTGAAAGTAATTTGACTGGACGCTGTTGCTGCCACATGCAACAACAGCTCCCAGTCAAATTACTTTCAAAATATACAACGGGTTTTTCCTCACATTAAACATAAGCTTCCTTTTTTTGGTCTGTAATGTTTAAATAGTTAAGCGTTAGCTTTATAAAACCTTAGTGATGTACCGACAGTTTAACGCCCGACGCATACATTAAGTAGTTTGTTTTTTGTCGATTCAATTATAATTAATTAGGCCCCCTATACTTCTAAAAAAAAAACCCCAATAATTATGATAATAGTAGTGATCATTAATTACGACTAAGCTCTTGTTAACGTAAAAGACTAGAGGGCTATAAAATAGTTAGTAATAATTAATCTACAATGTGCCTTGGAGGCATAAGTCTTGCACCTCATATGCCTAATTTACTAGTCTCCTGGTCCGGCTGAGGCTTGTAAACCGTTTGATCGATATAATAATTAATAGCGAGATCGGATCTCTTACTCAAGTAGCTGACGTTATTGTCAAAAACATCGCGTTAACTGACGTCACAATCAATACAACGTAGATCCGTCACGTAAAACGAAATGTCCGTCACGAAAGTGTACGAATTGTATGTCTTTGGTGAATTTACTATTTAATAAGCAATCTGTTGAAAATTTTAAGACTAGATCCCAGTCAAATTAGTTTCACAATAGTCAACAACCTATCTTTATAGTTCCGTTGTAATTTAGATGTTTTGAATTCAGATTTCAAAGTTTCAAATCGATTATAACACGGGTAAATGTGGGCGGAGCTTAGTTAGAAATGGGTGGGGGCATAGCTAGATATGAATCCCTCTATTAGAAAATATGGAGCCAGCACGCAGTGACATATTTGAAGATATTTGCCACAGATTATGCTCCGATTACGTTCCGACCCTGAGGTCTAGTGCACCATAAAGGCCTGGTCAGTCATAAAACATGTTCTAAGCAACTACCTTATTGAACGTTTAACCAAAAAACCCACATCTAATAGTATACCACTTGTGTAATCACATGACCGCCGATGTCGCATACTCTATGTTTACGACAATCATACACCTGAATATTTGAAACTAATTTGATGGGATATGTTGCTGCTAGTAGGCAGCAACAGCTCCCGGTCAAATTCGTTTCAAAATATTGTTTGAAATTGACTGGCGCCTGTTTGCTGTCATAGGCAATATCAGTTTACAGTCAAATTACTTTCAAAATATTCAATGGCATGATTTCTTACAGGAACAGTTCTTTTTCGTATTTAGCATTTTAGATTCTAAATACATGGTTAATATAGAATGTGTATATTAGGTAGCTTTTGATGGCTTGTTTTACGACCGACCAACTAACGTCTTTATGATACACTAGGTCCATAACTCGTCATTACTGAAGTGAAGTCTATTTAAAAGTTTAATTTGATGGTATTATCTTTCGGTTTAGTTTCTTAGTATTTTTATATTTCAAAGCTACTTCCTGCATAATTTCCGTTTTCAAATTTCTTTTCACAGACAGCCCTCCACCCCATCCCACCTCCGAGAGAAATAAACTAATGGACCTTTCTAATTTTAGCTATGCCGCGCCCATCACTAGCTAAGCTCCACCCACACCTCGCCGTGTTTGGATTGATCGATCCCCGAATGCACTAGCTATCAATTTCCTGAAAACTATACAGGGAAGCTGTTGAATATTTTGTAACTAATTTGACTGGGTGCTGTTGCTGCCTATGGCAGCAACAGCGCCCTGTTAAATTAGTTTCAAAATATTCAACATACTATTTATTAAATAGTAAAGGCATACAATTTGTACAACAACGCAGAGACCGTCTTCAAATATGCGTTCGTGACGTACTTATCAACACCATTCATGACGTCATCCATTATGATGTCATTCTACACACCATGTAGATGATTATGACGTCATATGATGGGTGCATGCTCTGGACAGGTGAATCACCCCTCCCATCCCTCCTTTACACTGCATACATCCCCAACACCCTCCAACAACAGCTCATTAGGTAACAACATGCAATGCATACACCCCTAGCAACATCTTAATCTTTTGATTGTTTCAGTTTTGACTTATTTACGCAACCCTTCAGGGGGAGCAACACAACCCTTCGGGGAAGCACCTCAAAGAATGCCATGGCTCGAATACATGTCGGTGTGAGTGGCGAATAAATCTAAATCAACAACAACGAAATAGCATGATCTTCATCCTCCAATACATTGGAAATGTGTCAAGTGTCATATTCTTGGATAATTTCTAGAGTATCGATGCAAAGAGAGGGAGCCATTTCTAGCCATGCCACGCCAATTTCTAGCCATGCAACGCCGATTTATAGCCACGCCTGCCCATTTCTAGCCACGTCACGCCCATTTCTAGCTAAACTTGGCCCTTTTTTTTTTTACATGTGTCGGAGTCGATTTGAAACCTTGAAAACTGAATTCCCAGAATCTAAATTTTAAAGTTGAATCTTCGGTTTCAAAATATTCAACAGAATGTTTATTAAAGTGAAAAATTCACCCAAGACATACAATTCGGACTCTTCGCGACAGACCTTTCGAATTTCGTGACGGAGCGATACATTAAACATTATTATGATCTCAGCTATCACATGACATTGTTCTTACTGATATATTTGATTATGACGTCAAATACACGAGTCACGGTTCGGACCCTGTAATTGGTTAAGATATTAGTTCTATACTACGTTTGTCATATTTAGAGTGGTTGACGTTCAAATTGGTGTATTTCGGTGCTTTTGACATCTAGTATGGCTGATTAAGATTTTGGAAAAGATAGCCCGAATGTACATTTGCCCCTCGGAGTCGACATTAACTCTTTAATAATCACATACCAGAGACGATAAAAACATTTATTACATTCTTACGTGATCGAGTCAATATATTTCTGTATAAATAAATAAATAAATGTGTGCTTGATTTAACCATTTTACGCCGAAACCGGCCAAAACCGGCCGTCTTGGGGAATATCCATTTTCAGGCCAAGAGAAGAATATTTAAAAAATTTACCACTCGATAACCGAGCCAGTCATTCTAGTGATAAATCTTCAAAACCAGTCTTCTCCTGGCCTGCAAGGGGTTAAAGGGTTAAAATCACCGATTGGTGCGACCACCTTCAGAATTTGGTTCTCTATACAATGTTATGTTTAATATGGCAAGATCTAGTCAGATTGTCTAGATATGCATATATATACACTATATGGCGACATATCAGTACACACATATATGACTATTATTCTTCTGCATAGGCTGACTTCTTTTTTGCATCTAATCTATCCGGACTGCCGGGTTCACATAGGCTATTGTGCCAGGACATTGCTTCTATTTTATTTATTTGATATCCCATAAAACTCTATATTGTCTTTTTTCTCTCGTCTGCTCCTGTTGGCTGGTTTGTGTGGGGTACGGTGGGTAGACATTGTGAGGTATCTGACAATTATCTCAAATATATGAATTAAAACAGCGAAAACCGGATAGAAAATTAATTACCGGTTATAAATCACATATTTATTAACGCGTTAATAAATATAATCCTTTCATAGTATGTACACTAAATAGAAGGACCTCTTTTCTAGCTGTACCCTGCCCATTTCTAGGTAAGCTCCTCCCATTTGTAGCTAATCTCCGCCCATTTCTAGCTATTCCTTTCCAATTTCTAGCTAAGCTCCGCCCACGTTCTATGCGCGTTGGAATAGATTAAGAACTTTGAAACCTGAATTTCCAAAAGCTAAATTACAAGGTAATCTGTTGAATATTTTGAAATTAATTTGCCTGGGAGCTGTTGCTGCCTATGGCCAATTATTTACAAAATAGTTAACAGAATGTTTAATAAATAGTAAATTCATCAAAGACATACAATTCGTACACCATCCTAATTTACTTTTTGATTTTTCTAACGAGACTATAGCCCATTTTGATTGTGATGTTAGCTAATAAGTGGTGAATATGATTTTCATGCCATTATCATATACTTGAGTGACTACTACTACTACTACTACTACTACTACTACTACTACTACTACTACTACTACTACTACTACTACTACTACTACTACTACTGCTACTGCTACTGCTACTGCTACTGCTACTACTACTACTACTACTACTACTACTACTACTACTACTACTACTACTACTACTACTACTACTACTACTACTACTACTACTACTACTACTACTGCTACTGCTACTGCTACTGCTGCTACTACTACTACTACTACTACTACTACTACTACTACTACTACTACTACTACTATACTACTACTACTACTACTACTACTACTACTACCACTACTACTACTA
>CM067369.1:209084095-209089095 GCA_034401795.1 Chaetoderma sp. LZ-2023a | reverse complement strand
ATAGAGACAAAACCCCCAATGACATGAAATCCCCATCTGAACAATAATACTCACAATTTCTGACAGCAAAGAAATAACTCGTTTATTAACTAACATTTTATTTTAAATGCTATTTCCAAATATGGGAGGAGACTAGCAGAAAGTTGTCGATAAGTGTGTTCCTCATAGCAGACCAATAAAAAATAGAGGCGTGACGTCCTTCGGGAATACACCCTCTAATGTATTGACCGGCCATCTTATTACGTCATCACAAAGACTGGACTATTACATTGACTCGACTTCGGAGCCCAGACAGATCAGGACCCATTTTTATCTCTGTAGCGACAGTAAAAGCAACACTGTGGATCGTGTTGATTTTGGTACCATTTTTACCTCTGTATCACTATTTGATACAGCCATTAAATCGACTCGATCCAGCCAGTGGTTTCTGTTAACTACTTGTCATACAGATTACTATAGGCTTTATATCATCTCGTTTTTCGTGAATTAATATTGTCTGGTATGAAGAGAGTAGCGCTCGTGTCCTTTTAAGTTTCAATTCTCTCTACCACCATATTCTGGTGGAAATCACTACGCCAATGGCTGCTCAATACATACAAGATACTTTTCTCGATCTCGTATCGAAGGAGATCTCGCGAGATATGAATGCCTATCAGACCTAAAACTCTGTTTGTCGTATAAAAGTGCGCACAGGCATCGCCCAACCTTGCATTTATCCCCCTCTGAATGATTTTGACACCCATTCAAAATGGTATCTGGCGCAATACGTGGCTCAAATCCCTGTATATTAGTCCACCAAATGGTGTCTTTCTTCTGCCCAATTTGGACATTCCGAGAAAAAGTGACGCATAATTGGTGACGGATTAAAGCGTTGTTGTACGAATTGTATGTCTGTCCGATTTAACAACAACGCTTAGTCCGTCATCGTCATCAATTAAGCATTCGTGACGAACCTAGCTGCGCCATTCATGACGTAATTGATCATGATGTCATCTTACACGTCACGTAGTTGATAATGACGTCCATATGATTGACTGAGAAACTGGAATCCTCCATTAAATCCAGTATATATTTCGTTGATTTCATGCTAAAGCAAGAGAACAAGTGCCTTTACGTTCAACTTCCTAAAACATACGCTCTAGAGCGCATTCTATATGTCTATAGCATAGCGCTATCCTGAGAGATATTTACAACAATTTGTGGAGCAACTGTTACAGTAGTGATTTTGAACAATGGCTAATGGACCTTTCCAGTTTTAGCTATGCCCCGCCCATCACTAGCCTCGTTCGTGTTGGGATCGATCGATCCCCGAACTGACTATCAATTTCCAAAAAACTATGCAGGTACGCTGCTAAATATTTGAAACTAATTTGACTGGGCGCTGTTGCTCCCTATAGCGTCCAGTCAAATTAGTTTCAAAAATATTCAACAGAATATTGATTAAATGGTAAAGACGTACAATTCGTACATCGTAGGACTATTAAGCGCTGAAAGACGGACTATATCGAGTCATTCATGACGCCATGATTATGACGTCATCTTACAGTTACGTAGTTGATTATGACGTCATATGACGCCATTTGATGGATGGATAAACTCGGATAAACTTGGAAAGTTCCATGACAGTGCTAAGACTATGAATTGATAACATATTCCACACACTTCTCTTACTGCTAATGGTCAAGCGATCAGTTCGGGAGTTTACTTAGAAAATAGTTTTACCGAAAATCATTACTACCTTAGGCAAGAACAACTTTGAGATTACAAAATACCAACAGTATGCATGCAATATGTCAGAACACACAATACATATCTTTAAATATTTAGGCATCGACAGAAAAAGATTAATCTTGTCATTACTAGTAAAACACAATTCGTACAACTGACGGACTATTAAGTGTTCGTAACTGAATTAGATATGCCATTCATTACGTATTACCTTTTTTGTCCATAAAGATAATAAATCAAGCAACTTTGGAGGGGGGGGGGGGGGAAACTGCGGAAACCCTGTTATTCCACCTCGGAAACTACCCCTTTGCTACTACAAATATAGTACATAAAATTTCTGCTGGCGATAACCAGATATTGACGGATTGCATTACACGTCGATCGTCTCTGCCTAATAGACCCACTAAAACCATTTCAAATATAGGTTCGAAACTCTCTGGTCCCGGATAAAAATCGGATGGATGGACGGGCGGATGCGTGGACAGACGCACGCACAAACCAAGTGATTAGTAAATATGCCTGCCTCTGGGGTGGTATTTTCCCAACATATATATATATATATATATATATATATATATATATATATATATATATATATATATATATAATATATATATATATATATATATATATATATATGTTGGGGAAAATACCACCCCAGAGGCATATATATTATCGTGTTCACACTGGAGGGTTAATCCGAAGCACATAGAACACAGTACAGGGATACATAGCTGCATTCTAATATCTTGCTGCGTTTACATTGATATATTTTTCGTTGTATGCATGAGTAATTGTTTTAAAGTGACCCTTCGGGCTCCTATAAAATACGCAACTATCTTTGTAATTAATAAATATTGAATTTTTTCTCATTTTAGTTTGTCCCGGGACGCCCATGTTTGGGAACGCCTGTCAGTACCCTTGCCACTGCGAACGTAATCTGAGATGCCACTCTAGAACAGGAGAGTGTGTCCTATCTCCCCAACGACGCTGTTGCGCGGGGGATACTCAGGAGACAACTGCCAAACAGGTGGGTTAAGGATCATCTACACCCGACACAGTGATGTGTAGATGCGGATTTACAATAGGCATATATTGCTAGGAAATGTTCGGTGCTGTATTATGGACATTTGGGAGAACATGCATCTGGTTGCGTTATATAGTAGACCTAATTGTAGTTCGAACCTGTAAGTCCTTTTACCAATCCTTTATTCTGAACTCCTTGTGCCTCATCAAGATTCCACTCTGTGGTACTGAATCGAGGTTTGAATGGAGGGATCCGATCTGCCACTCAGGTAAATGACGTCATGTTCAATTGCGTAACATGTAGGCTGAGTTACAATCATGGTGAAGTATATATAACTCCGTCAAGCGTACAGATTGTATTTCTTTGATCAATTTACAATTTAATTAACATTCTGTTGAATATTTTAAAAACTAATTTGCTATAAGCAGCAACATCACTCAGTCAAATTAGTTTCAAAATATCCAACTGCTTACATGTATTGTTACTTTGAAATTGGGATCGTGGAATTCAGGTTAAAAGTATATAAATTGATCCCAACACGGACCAAAAAAGTTAGCAGAGTTTAGCTTTAAATTGGCCAGGCACAGCTTGAAATGGGGCCCTGTATTCAGAATGTAGTCTCGATGCGGTCGAAGGTTGATATGGGCAGTTTTACAGTCCCTGCACACATTTGAAATTTGACCATTTTCTGTTGATTTGCTTGATAACTCTTTCATGATAATAAACATTTGCAATTTCATAAAATCAATGTGTATTAACTCTAATAAAAACCGAGAACGGAATCAAAATATCTTTACAGGTGACTGAATAATATAATGGATATTTTACCTCTGAAATAACTCCAAAATGTTGTCTCATTTGGGAAATAAACTACTTAGATGTGTGTAAATGTGTATACTCCTAATCATAAACTAAGTCAATGACACATTTATAGCTAGATTTGTGTGTTTCGTAAAATAATAGAATAATGTGTTGGGAGTTTTGACCAAAAAATAACGATATTGCACAACAGGACTTTTCCGTCAAACAAAATGTCCTTTCCGACACATACCACAACAACATTTTATCCATTATATTGAATAGATTTAGAAATAAGACAATTCCTGCAGCAATGGAAGGTAAATATTCGTCACAATAAATAAACGAAGGAAATTTAAATTTAATCTTTGGTTAACAAGTGACAGCATATAAAATAATGAAGTAAATTTCCGTCAAATCGATGTCCTTTCCGACACATTAGATTTGTGCATGCCAATTACAAATAAATATATACACCAAAATATAGATTTGGTTTATCACATTATAATTATTTGAATTCGCTATGTCAAAATGTCCTTTCCGACACACAACAATTTATCACAGTTAAGCTATAAGTAATGGGGTCACAATGAGATTTTTGGTTTTCAAAGGTATTGCATTATCATCCTCTATTCAATATAATGGCTGGAGTCAAATAATGTAATGGTTAATTTACTTGCAAGATAACATTAAGTTATAAATAACATGTTTCAATAAATATTCAAATTGTGTACCCACGTCCTAATTAACTGACTGTCTTAACTTGTTCTATCATTCAAAGAATTCTATTACAAACAACAGCATTACACCAGTTACCAATATACCCAACAGCGTCGGAAACGACACATTTTTTGACATTGGTTAATAAAGTTTCAGATTTGTGTATTTTCAGAATTCGAATGCACACAAACTGATGTACTTGTTATGTTTAATTCAACTGCATGCTTCTGCTTAGGAATACGTGTACAGTATGTAGATTTCATGGGTCATGGTAGTCATCAATATCTGATTTATTTTTCAACAATATGGATTAAATATGTTGGACAATGAAATGTACCATAGCTTCTTTCACAACCATATGATCAACATGTGTTTTATTTTAAGATTAGGCAAACAATGTCAGTAAGCTACATGTATTCCAAGATATCAAAACTAAATGTGAAAGTGCCTCTGCTTGATAATGCCTGTGCTGTAAGATTGAGAAGTAAAATTCATAAATGATCAGGCCAGCACTGCATCTATGGCATCTCGAAGAAGATTTATGGTATACGGACAACACCGTAAGAACTCAGTCCAGCAGTAGATACAAACAGAGGGAAAATGAACACAAACAACGAGCATATTATACAGCACTGAACTAGTTTTACGATGACGCTCGGGAAGACTATGATGTGGAAAAAGACATGAGGGAGAAGAAAAAGAACAATCCGGGACATACCATGATGAA
>CM067369.1:209052736-209083595 GCA_034401795.1 Chaetoderma sp. LZ-2023a | reverse complement strand
ACTACTACTACTACTACTACTACTACTACTACTACTACTACTACTACTACTACTACACTACTAACTACTACTACACTACTACTACTACTACTACTATACTACTACTACTACTACTACTACTACTACTACTACTACTACTACTACTACTACTACTACTACTACTACTACTACTACCACTACTTACTACTACTACTACTACTACTACTACTACTACTACTACTACTACTACTACTACTACTACTACTACTACTACTACTACTACTACTACTTCTACTACTACTACTACTACTACTACTACTACTACTACTACTACTACTACTACTACTACTACTGCTACTGCTACTGCTACTGCTGCTACTACTACTACTACTACTACTACTACTACTACTACTACTACTACTACTACTACTACTACTACTACTACTACTACTACTACTACTACTACTACTACTACTACTACTACTACTACTACCACTACTACTACTATGAATACTACTACTACTACTACTACTACTACTACTACTACTACTACTACTACTAACTACTACTACTGCTGCTGCTGCTGCTGCTGCTGCCTGCTGCTGCTGCTTGCTGTGCTACTACTACTACTACTACTACTACTACTACTACTACTACAATTAACACTACCGCTACCACTAGTGCTAATAATAACAACAACTATGTTTCGTTTTCAGGAGCAAATGAAACATGTGGACCGATAATCTGCTATCAATGGTAGATGTGCAAGTGAATCACCAATTCGATGCGAATGTGAGCCAGATTGACAGGTCCTGTTTGTAACCGGTTTTGTAACGTGAGATGTGAAAATGGAGGAATTTGTCGTTTTCGAGTTTCTAGTGAAGATATGTACTGTAACTGTCAGGCTTCCTATAGTGGACCATTATGTCAGTACCCTGGTGAGTTAACGGACACATTACCGCACACATACTAGGTTCACAACACCCCGCAATCCATTCCTATTTTAAAACATGTTTTACTGTAACATATATGTACAGTGATATTGGGCACACGTTCTGTCAACTTAGAGAAGCCATCTCCATACAGAATTATTAATTGGCAGCAGAAAAAAAAATCATATAATATGTACGTGTAACAAATAATGTGTGTGTGAGAGAGAGAGAGAGAGAGTGAGAGAGAGAGAGAGAGGGAGAGAGGGAGGGAGGGAGGGAGGGAGGGAGGGAGGAGCGAGGGAGGGAGGGAGGGAGGGAGCGAGGGCGGGCGGGCGGGAGGGAGGGAGGGTAGGGAGGGGGAGGGAGGGAGGAGGGAGGGAGGGAGGGGAGGGAGGGAGGGAGGAGGGAGGGAGGGAGGGAGGGAGGGAGCGAGGCGGCGGGCGGGGGGAGGGAGGGAGGGAGGGAGGGAGGGGGAGGGAGGGAGGGAGGGAGGGAGAGAGAGAGAGAGAGAGAGAGAGGGAGGGTGAGAGAGAGGGAGGGAGGGAGAGAGATAGAGAGAGGGCGGGAGGGAGGAGGGAGGGAGAGAGAGAGAGAGAGAGGGAGGGAGGGAGGGAGGGAGAGATAGAGAGAGGGCGGGAGGGAGGGAGAGAGAGAGAGAGAGAGAGAGAGAGAGGGCGGGAGGAGAGAGAGAGAGAGAGAGAGAGGCGAGAGAGAGAGAGAGAGAGAGAGGGAGGGAGAGATAGAGAGAGGGCGGGAGGGAGGGAGAGAGAGAGAGAGAGAGAGGGCGGGAGGGAGAGAGAGAGAGAGAGAGAGAGCGAGAGAGAGAGAGAGGGAGGGAGGGAGGGAGGGAGGGAGGGAGAGAGAGAGAGATGGAGGGAGGGAGGGAGAGAGAGAGAGAGGGAGGGAGGGAGGGAAGGAGAGAGAGAGAGAGGGCGGGAGGGAGGGAGGGAGGGAGAGAGAGAGAGAGGGCGGGAGGGAGAGAGAGAGAGGGAGGTAGGGAGGGAGAGATAGAGAGAGGGCGGGAGGGAGGGAGGGAGAGAGAGAGAGAGAGAGAGAGAGAGAGGGCGGGAGGGAGGAGAGAGAGAGAGAGAGAGAGAGAGAGAGAGAGAGAGATGCTTTGCCTTTTACAACCCCGTTGCGTTGCCTTGTGACAGAGAGAAATAGAGACAAAACCAATGACATGAAATACATTGAACAATAATACTCACAATTTCTGACAGCAAAGAAATAACTCGTTTATTAATAACATTTTATTTTAAAATGCTATTTCCAAATATGGGAGAGACTAGCAGAAAGTTGTCGATAAGTGTGTTCCTCATAGCAGACCAATAAAAAATAGAGGCGTGACGTCTTCGGGAATACACCTCTAATGTATTGACCGGCCATCTTATTACGTCATCACAAAGACTGGACTATTACATTGACTCGACTTCGGAGCCCAGACAGATCAGGACCCATTTTTATCTCTGTAGCGGACAGTAAAAGCAACACTGTGGATCGTGTTGATTTTGGTACCATTTTTACCTCTGTATCACTATTTTGATACAGCCATTAAAATCGACTCGATCCAGCCAGTGGTTTCTGTTAACTACTTGTCATACAGATTACTATAGGCTTTATATCATCTCGTTTTTCGTGAATTAATATTGTCTGGTATGAAGAGAGTAGCGCTCGTGTCCTTTTAAGTTTCAATTCTCTCTACCACCATATTCTGGTGGAAATCACTACGCCAATGGCTGCTCAATACATACAAGATACTTTTCTCGATCTCGTATCGAAGGAGATCTCGCGAGATATGAATGCCTATCAGACCTAAACTCTGTTTGTCGTATAAAAGTGCGCACAGGCATCGCCAACCTTGCATTTATCCCCCTCTGAATGATTTTTGACACCCATTCAAAATGGTATCTGGCGCAATACGTGGCTCAAATCCCTGTATATAGTCCACCAAATGGTGTCTTTCTTCTGCCCAATTTGGACATTCCGAGAAAAAGTGACGCATAATTGGTGACGGATTAAAGCGTTGTTGTACGAATTGTATGTCTGTCCGATTTAACAACAACGCTTAGTCCGTCATCGTCATCAATTAAGCATTCGTGACGAACCTAGCTGCGCCATTCATGACGTAATTGATCATGATGTCATCTTACACGTCACGTAGTTGATAATGACGTCATATGATTGACTGAGAAACTGGAATCCTCCATTAAATCCAGTATATATTTCGTTGATTTCATGCTAAAGCAAGAGAACAAGTGCCTTTACGTTCAACTTCCTAAAACATACGCTCTAGAGCGCATTCTATATGTCAATAGCATAGCGCTATCCTGAGAGATATTTACAACAATTTGTGGAGCAACTGTTACAGTAGTGATTTTGAACAATGGCTAATGGACCTTTCCAGTTTTAGCTATGCCCCGCCCATCACTAGCCTCGTTCGTGTTGGGATCGATCGATCCCCGAACTGACTATCAATTTCCAAAAAACTATGCAGGTACGCTGCTAAATATTTGAAACTAATTTGACTGGGCGCTGTTGCTCCCTATAGCGTCCAGTCAAATTAGTTTCAAAATATTCAACAGAATATTGATTAAATGGTAAAGACGTACAATTCGTACATCGTAGGACTATTAAGCGCTGAAGACGGACTATATCGAGTCATTCATGACGCCATGATTATGACGTCATCTTACAGTTACGTAGTTGATTATGACGTCATATGACGCCATTTGATGGATGGATAAACTCGGATAAACTTGGAAAGTTCCATTGACAGTGCTAAGACTATGAATTGATAACATATTCCACACACTTCTCTTACTGCTAATGGTCAAGCGATCAGTTCGGGAGTTTACTTAGAAAATAGTTTTACCGAAAATCATTACTACCTTAGGCAAGAACAACTTTGAGATTACAAAATACCAACAGTATGCATGCATATGTCAGAACACACAATACATATCTTAAATATTTAGGCATCGACAGAAAAAGATTAATCTTGTCATTACTAGTAAAACACAATTCGTACAACTGACGGACTATTAAGTGTTCGTAACTGAATTAGATATGCCATTCATTACGTATTACCTTTTTTGTCCATAAAGATAATAAATCAAGCAACTTTGGGGGGAAAACTGCGGAAACCCTGTTATTCACCTCGGAAACTACCCCTTTGCTACTACAAATATAGTACATAAAATTTCTGCTGGCGATAACCAGATATTGACGGATTGCATTACACGTCGATCGTCTCTGCCTAATAGACCCACTAAAACATTTCAAATATAGGTTCGAAACTCTCTGGTCCCGGATAAAAATCGGATGGATGGACGGGCGGATGCGTGGACAGACGCACGCACAAACCAAGTGATTAGTAAATATGCCTGCCTCTGGGGTGGTATTTTCCCAACATATATATATATATATGTTGGGGAAAATACCACCCCAGAGGCATATATATTATCCGTGTTCACACTGGAGGGTTAATCCGAAGCACATAGAACACAGTACAGGGATACATAGCTGCATTCTAATATTCTTGCTGCGTTTACATTGATATATTTTTCGTTGTATGCATGAGTAATTGTTTTAAAGTGACCATTCGGGCTCCTATAAAATACGCAACTATCTTTGTAATTAATAAATATTGAATTTTTTCTCATTTTAGTTTGTCCCGGGACGCCCATGTTTGGGAACGCCTGTCAGTACCCTTGCCACTGCGAACGTAATCTGAGATGCCACTCTAGAACAGGAGAGTGTGTCCTATCTCCCCAACGACGCTGTGCGCGGGGATACTCAGGAGACAACTGCCAAACAGGTGGGTTAAGGATCATCTACACCCGACACAGTGATGTGTAGATGCGGATTTACATTAGGCATATATTGCTAGGAAATGTTCGGTGCTGTATTATGGACATTTGGGAGAACATGCATCTGGTTGCGTTATATAGTAGACCTAATTGTAGTTCGAACCTGTAAGTCCTTTTACCAATCCTTTATTCTGAACTCCTTGTGCCTCATCAAGATTCCACTCTGTGGTACTGAATCGAGGTTTGAATGGAGGGATCCGATCTGCCACTCAGGTAAATGACGTCATGTTCAATTGCGTAACATGTAGGCTGAGTTACAATCATGGTGAAGTATTATAACTCCGTCAAGCGTACAGATTGTATTTCTTTGATCAATTTACAATTTAATTAACATTCTGTTGAATATTTTAAAAACTAATTTGCTATAAGCAGCAACATCACTCAGTCAAATTAGTTTCAAAATATCCAACTGCTTACATGTATTGTTACTTTGAAATTGGGATCGTGGAATTCAGGGTTAAAAGTATATAAATTGATCCCAACACGGACCAAAAAGTTAGCAGAGTTTAGCTTTAAATTGGCCAGGCACAGCTTGAAATGGGGCCCTGTATTCAGAATGTAGTCTCGATGCGGTCGAAGGTTGATATGGGCAGTTTTACAGTCCTGCACACATTTGAAATTTGACCATTTTCTGTTGATTTGCTTGATAACTCTTTCATGATAATAAACATTTGCAATTTCATAAAATCAATGTGTATTAACTCTAATAAAAACCGAGAACGGAATCAAAATATCTTTACAGGTGACTGAATAATATAATGGATATTTTACCTCTGAAATAACTCCAAAATGTTGTCTCATTTGGGAAATAAACTACTTAGATGTGTGTAAATGTGTATACTCCTAATCATAAACTAAGTCAATGACACATTTATAGCTAGATTTGTGTGTTTCGTAAAATAATAGAATAATGTGTTGGGAGTTTTGACCAAAAAATAACGATATTGCACAACAGGACTTTTCCGTCAAACAAAATGTCCTTTCCGACACATACCACAACAACATTTTATCCATTATATTGAATAGATTTAGAAATAAGACAATTCCTGCAGCAATTGGAAGGTAAATATTCGTCACAATAAATAAACGAAGGAAATTTAAATTTAATCTTTGGTTAACAAGTGACAGCATATAAAATAATGAAGTAAATTTCCGTCAAATCGATGTCCTTTCCGACACATTAGATTTGTGCATGCCAATTACAAATAAATATATACACCAAAATATAGATTTGGTTTATCACATTATAATTATTTGAATTCGCTATGTCAAAATGTCCTTTCCGACACACAACAATTTATCACAGTTAAGCTATAAGTAATGGGGTCACAATGAGATTTTTGGTTTTCAAAGTATTGCATTATCATCCTCTATTCAATATAATGGCTGGAGTCAAATAATGTAATGGTTAATTTACTTGCAAGATAACAATAAGTTATAAATAACATGTTTCAATAAATATTCAAATTGTGTACCCACGTCTAATTAACTGACTGTCTTAACTTGTTCTATCATTCAAAGAATTCTATTACAAACAACAGCATTACACCAGTTACCAATATACCCAACAGCGTCGGAAACGACACATTTTTTGACATTGGTTAATAAAGTTTCAGATTTGTGTATTTTCAGAATTCGAATGCACACAAACTGATGTACTTGTTATGTTTAATTCAACTGCATGCTTCTGCTTAGGAATACGTGTACAGTATGTAGATTTCATGGGTCATGGTAGTCATCAATATCTGATTTATTTTTCAACAATATGGATTAAATATTGTTGGACAATGAAATGTACCATAGCTTCTTTCACAACCATATGATCAACATGTGTTTTATTTTAAGATTAGGCAAACAATGTCAGTAAGCTACATGTATTCCAAGATATCAAAACTAAATGTGAAAGTGCCTCTGCTTGATAATGCCTGTGCTGTAAGATTGAGAAGTAAAATTCATAAATGATCAGGCCAGCACTGCATCTATGGCATCTCGAAGAAGATTTATGGTATACGGACAACACCGTAAGAACTCAGTCCAGCAGTAGATACAAACAGAGGGAAAATGAACACAAACAACGAGCATATTATACAGCACTGAACTAGTTTTACGATGACGCTCGGGAAGACTATGATGTGGAAAAAGACATGAGGGAGAAGAAAAAGAACAATCCGGGACATACCATGATGAACAATAAAAATGAACCAACTAACAAAATGGAAAGCAGAAGCAGAAAAACTACATAATGTCTCTGGAGAACCAAGGAATTAGACGGGGCAAGCCCAATGTCTGCACATATTCCTGCATGTATAAGGACTTCGAAAAACCCATGTTCTCAGGAGGTAAGATATTCCTTAAGGGCAAGCAGAGCAGATAGAACTTCAATAACTGAGGACACATACACCAGCATCCATGACGTCATATGCCCAAGTTGTTGAAACATTAGTCAGCGGAACAGACAAAGAAAGGAAACAACTGAACACCATTAAGCATTTGTGATAAAGAGTCAAGAATTAGTTTAAAACAGAGAATCGCTAACATATTGGATGTACCAACGGTCCCAGTGACGTCAAAGCGAAGAACAAAAAGTTTAGAAGATGCTCTCTCTCTCTCTCCCTCCCCCACCTCTCTCTCTCCCTCTCTCCCTCCCCCCTCCCCCCTCCCTCCCTCCCTCCCTCCCTCTCTCTCTTCTCTTCTCTTCTCTTCTCTTCTCTTCTCTTCTCTTCTCTTCTCTTCTCTTACGGTGCCGAACAAGGTCATATTCGATAAGTTTGCATCACTATTATTTCGAATCTTACGTCGATTCTGAACGAATCGTCGCACTTAATGCGTTACTACTATTGTACTTCATGCGGGAGAGGACTGCACCATTCCCAGACAGCCTACACACCGCCAAGAACAAACGTATACACCCACCTTCCTTGTAATTGACTAGGCATACATAGTTCCTCAACTAAACCTAAACGAACATGCCATACTGAAAGTCTGAAATGCTTAAATAATGAAACAAATGTAGTTTTCACGTATTTCCATCTCACTATTAGCGACTTATTTGTATTATTTGCTCTAAAATCTTTTCTAATTTTATTTTCAACAGAAAACGTCGCGCTGAACAAGAATGCAATGCAAAGCAGCACGTACCAGAATTACTCCGCAGGGCTAGCTGTCGATGGAGTCACCGCTAACAGTCTTCAAAATAACTCGTGTACCCACACAGATGATGATCCGTCGGCTCCCCAAAACTGGTGGATGGTTGACCTGGACAATGCATATTTTGTGAATAGGTTGAGGATTGCTAATAGACAAAGTGAGTCTTAGCACACGCTCACAAACGCACATGTACACACACGCACTAGAAACGCACACGTCCATTTTAAGAATCGCTTCGCATAATAGGCACGGTAAATGATGAGGCACTTCCAGGCCCCTATATCTTAGAAATAACCAATCACAATTGCAATTTTAATATCTCAGTTTCAAGACACATATATATGAAATCAGCCGACCATTTTTGAAACAGATTTAACTGTAACATGCTGCTGGCATAACACCAGTTCCCGGACAAATTAGCTTCAAAATAGTCAACAGAATGCCTCTTTCGTCATTATGGTGATACCAGTAACTCTTCTGAAAGCCCATATTGAAGCTTTGGATGACTTCAGTCTAAATCCTGGTGATTTATTTATAATTGTTTGTATTTTCCGAACAGCTCTCTGTTTTAGCACATATTATACACACACAAATTCTTCCTTCAATTGACCTTTCCAGTTTATACAACCATCATATGACATCATAATTAACTACGTGACTTGTATGATAACTTCATAATTAATGACGTCATGAATGACGTTGATAAGTCCATCAAGAACGCATAACTGGTGACGGACTAAGCGTCGTTGTACGGATTGTATGTATTTACTATTTAATAAACATGCAGTTGAATATTTTGAAACTAATTTGACTGGGTGCTGTAGCTGCCATAGGCAGCAACGGCACCCAGTCAAATTAGTTTCAAAATATTCAGCAGCTTACCTGTGTGGTTGCAGCCGAAACTGAATGTGGTGAGCAAAATATTCAAGCAATGGAGGTTAGTTACACTGCCATACGATTGTGATCTTGTCGTCATAATGGCTTATTTATGTCACCAGCTTCAACGTCGTAAACTACAGGAGCGTTGGACGAATACTGGCGTGGATTCGACGATGCATTATATTCCTGCACACACATTGGTAAACAAGATCAGCTTGGTATCTACAGTGTTATCATAGCAGTACATCCACTCACAGGCTGTGACTACACGAGCAAGTTTGGCACGAAACATACTGCCAACAGTGTACAGTCTCATCGATACCTTATGAACTGTGGAGTCGCTAGTGATTCAGATGAGCCCGAGGCCCAGATTACTGGTAATGAACAATATCCTGTACAAGTGTCGCAGACCGGATCAGCATGCAATGCAATGAATCAGCTTAGATTTCGAGTTTACCACAACAGAAAAGGCATCACCATGAATTACTTGCCACATACAAGCTACACCAGAGGGCCCACGTACTCGATGTCATTATGTAACAAATTTGATGAGAAATTTACTCACAGATGATGCCCCAGTACCTGCCCCAAAATATCATGGCTGCTGGGAGTTTGATGGTGTGCTGTTTCCTGTGACATCTGCAAATGTAATCAGAGAAAACAGTACCTGTTTGTTGCATGTTTTGGAAATGCCTACATTGCATGAGCTCTTATGCAGGAATCCATACCAATGAGGTCATTGAGGTCAATAGGTCAGTATTGAGGTATAAAATTAGGGGCATAATCTCACTTGCGTATTTGAATAGTTCATTGCTCATGTCACCAAGTCTGGATGCACGTCGATTTTTCAGGGCCTTAAGTGCCTTCTCAACTTCTGCTGTTTTAATTGGCGTTAGTAATGGCCTAGGGGTCACCTGAAAACGTGTGCTCGGGCTCGTCGTCATGGTCAGTTAACTGTTCCTTGAACCATTCTAGAATTGCGTCCACTTTTCCCTGGTAAATCCCGATAAAGTGTACTTCAGAGTCGCAGTAACTGTCAGAGCTCGGGCTGCACGAAACATTTTCATAGTGATTTCATCTGCTATGGTATCTGCTTGTTGAATAGCAAGATCTTTTAAGTGTTTGGTGATATGGCGCAGAATGCTATTGGGTCCCCTGCGCAGTTTTATATGGTCTTCACATTGGCCACTTTGATAAATGCGCAGCCGTAATGCTTTTTGCACTGTTGATAGTTTTACTACTATAGGATCACCGGAATCCCTGGTTCGGTTGTTGTTTTGGGAACTTCTATGGTACTGGTAGCTGATGATTCCATACATTTGAGTATTTTGGTTAGGGGTTCCTTTGGATCGGAGTTGAGGCCGATGTTAGCTATCTGCTCCCAGAGGGCCTTTTTGTATGGCATTTGCGTGTCAGTGTCGCTCATGAAATTGGCTAGGTTGTAGATGAAACTATCCACTGGCTTGGTATGGCCTTTATAAATTAGGTAGAGATGATTTATCCCTAACCCAAGGCGTGTCCCGACTGGCTTGTGGTCTGAATTGATGTTTGCATCTTTATAGGAACGAGCATTTCGAAGTAGGCCGTTGCTACTGTTTTGCATAGTATGAAACCGATTTGGTTGAAGACACTTGTTGAAAGCCTTAGAGCCACACACACACACCCCCACCCTTTAGTATAAAATCAGCACCAGAGATTTTGCAATGTATCATGGACCTAATGCTTGAAGGGACTGAAGGAGCAGTAACCATAGTTGATAACATATTTATTAGTGGTCACGACAGAAAACACCATGACATGATTTTTTGGAAAATTGTAGAATGTGCAACGGAATACAATGTGAAACTAAAACTGGAAAAGTGCAAAATTTGGGAACGCGAAGTTCCATATGCCAGTCACAGGTCTGTTAACTGCAGATGGACTTAAAAACCAGACCCATCAAAAGTAGAAGCTGTGCATAACATGCCTGCTCCAACTGACAAAGGTATGAAATGCATTTTAGGATTTGTAACATATATCCCGAAATTCATACCATCGAAGAGAAGTCGATGCACCACTCCGCATGCTTCTTAAGTTTGATACTATCGTTGCATAGCAACCAGCATAGGCACAATCATTTGCATGTAAATGTACCAAACGGCCATATGGGCCCCTCAATCCAGCTGCTACTCAAGGATTACATTTTTAGAAGCAGCCACATACCTACTCGGGTTTTGAGCCCAAACATTATGTGTTAGTAGTAGACTACTATACCAAGTTCATAGAAGTTGATGAACTAAAGAATACTCCAAGCCGTACAGTCATTGAAATTCTTAAATCACAATTCAGCAGACACGGTATCCCAGTGCTTCTGCGGAGTGACGATGGACCTCAATATTCATCAGGAGAATTTAGGCAGATTTGTATTAGCTATGAACTTACTCATCAAACATCGCGTACATATTCCCCACGCTCAAATGGAGAAGAGGAGGGTTGGCCTGTCAAGATGAAAGAAATCTCTTGATACATATTTTGCAATTCTTTACTACAGAACAACTCCTCATGGAGGCATCAGCCTATCACCAGCGCAACTGTTTATGGTCCGCCGACACTTTCTACATCTTGTAATTTACTGGCTCCAAGCGCATATAATCGTATTTCGGTGAAGCACCACTTTAATCAGCAAAGAGCGGAACAAACGCATTATCATAACAGGCCATACTCAGCTAAAACACAAACCATTGTTCCCTGGGGATCAGGTTCGGATGTCACCTCTTCCTGGTACCAACCTTTGGTTGCCAGCCATCGTAAACAGACACAACTACAGTAGTATATCGCACAGCCAAGTCTTCGCGAATATCGGCGTAATCGGCAACAATATGACCCTCAACAGACAGTGCAAACAGAACGTGTTCTATTCAGGTCACGAAGGATATGATGGCCATATCGCCGATTCAGAGACATTCTCCTCTGAGCAGTCACCTCATATAAAGTTGGGTCCTCCACAGACGCTAGAACAGGCTACACAAACGTTCATCTTGTTTAGCCACATTGCTGAGCAGCAGTCACAGGTACATCTTGAGCCTTATGTGACGCAACGAGTCGGAGTGATACAGCCCATGAATAAACTGAACTTATAGATCCTATATGACTTTAGCTACTCTTGCAATTTAATAATAATTAGCTATTAGTTGTGATTAGTTTTAGATCTGTTTACAAAAGGGAAGATGCAACATAAAGCTTAAGATTCATTAGGATCATGATAACACACGTTACATATTTAGTGTACCCATATAGCACATTTAAACCCCATTCAATATCTCCATCTCTGCCGTCAAGAGCTCTTTCGATTAGCTTCAGGTTGTCAACACTAGTGTCGAGTTGAATTCGTTTGTACTAGTTTAGCCGACTTTCATAACAATTGTGATAATGCAGGTTCTGGGCTTCCTATATTGACACAGTAACGGCCCATAACCTGCGTTATCAGGGTTGTTGGCATGGTATGAGTATGGCGTCAAAATTGAATCTACGTAACGTCATAACAAAAGTGTTGCAGAACACGTGCAAACGAATTTTCGCAAAAACGTCTAAATCATACCATGGCAATAACACGACACTAGTGTTGCAACCTGAGGCCAATCGAAAGAGCTCTAGGTTGTTTATCTAACAACGGCATGAGTGTTTGAAAGCCGTATTTGTGGCAAATATGCCATTGAAACTAAGGAACATCACCAGTGCATCTCCATTGCTGTCACCCATGGCTTCTCCATACGACCCCGTCAAGTTTACCAAGCTTTCAGCTAAAATCTCCACGCACGAACAGTTGCCAGCTCGCTGGACTACTAAAAAGTAATGGCAGATCTCAGTTCTATATAGAAGGAATCTAATATTGATGGATTTTTTTGGTTGGGAGATATGCGTCGACGATGCACCGACGATGTGACATTTTGTGGTGGTGTTTTTTCGCGTTAGCATAGACAGATCTATGAATGCGACGAGATCACTGACGAACTAATGACATAGTCCAAAAGCCTTGGTCTGATTATGAATCACAAAACCACAGAATGTGGTCTGTTTTGGCCTGTCTGAAGTTGCTGCTCTAAGTGGGCAGCTACTTTAGCTTCTTGAGTAATGTAATATCGATGTTATAGTGTTTCACAGTTTGCTCATAAGCTGTTCCGCTTTGATGTTGCCGTCAGATGACTATGTGGCGATGATAGGCTCCTAGGAAGATCGCTTTGTCTGAGGGTGTCGAACACAGTTTCTAGTTTGAAGACAGTTAGACATAATCAGAGTTGCCTCTGAGTGCGGATGTCAGCCCACAGGCCTTGATGACTTATTTCCCCAACAAAGTTGGTTTGCCAACAATGTTGGTATGCCCTACTTACGGAAGAGACCGGCGTGAAATTGTCATCTTTTTCCTCCAAACATTGCTTGAATGACCTTTACTTTTATAGCCATGCCCCGCCCATCTCTATCTACCACTCATACCTCGTCCGTGTTGGGATCGATCTCTGAACTCTCTGACTATCAATTCCCAGAATACTATATAGGTAAGCTATTGCATATTTTGGAACTAATTTGACTGGGCGTTGTTGTTGCCTATGGCAGCAACAGCGTCCAGTCAAATTATTTTCAAAATATTCAACAGCATGTTTATTAAATAGTAGAGATATACAATTCGTACAGCGTGTTGGACTATTAAGAGCTAAAGACGGGCCTAATAGAATCAATTATGACGTAATGATTATGACGTCGTCATACACACTGCTTAGTTAAATATGACGTCATGACGTCAGATGATAGATAGATACTCTGAAAAGGTGAATTGTGTTATAACACGCATTATTCTGAGACAAAAATCATAAAAAACACGTTTTTATGATTGTACAAATAATGGGGGTGGGAGTATGGTAAAATATTACTGATTGTCTTGCAGACAATAAGACGGCTTGTTTTATCAATCATGCCATCCGATGGAGACTTGAATGTGACAAATTTTGATGGATAAATATGTGAATATTGACTTGCCGAAGCTGAGAAAGTCAAAGAAAGTCGGAAAATGAAACTGAAGTAATATGATTCTTACGGGGTTTAAGGGCAAATGAAACATTAATAAAACGTTACATAAAATGGTTTGATTGTGTTTCTTTCATTGAATGAGCTGATGCACAGCATTTTAGTATTTATGAATGGGATAACGACATAATTTTGACAATATACTAATAATGCCCATCCTTTCACTTTCCGACCAAGGTAATGTCGATTTTTTCTCTTTATTGCAAGGTTAGTACGCGATCACCCTCACCTTTCTGATAGCCTAATGAGCACAGTATCAAATTGTATTGAGTGATTTAGGGGAGTTTTCATGTACACAAATACCCTCTTAGCCAGTAGACTATTATATCTAGTTTCTTAAACTTTTTCTAAATATTTCTTCACTAATATTTACAAACCTATAGCATATCATTCGTGAATGTGTGATCATGTGACTGAAAGCTCACCTTCATATTAGTGTTCAAACCTTTTTTGACGAACCCGGCCACAACTGGCTTCCCTAGTGGACTTGACGAATGTCCATTTGCAGGCCAAGAGAAAACTATTTTATAATAATTAGCCTACCACTGGAATGTCTTGCTCGATAGCCGAGTAAGTCATTCCAGTGGTAAATTATCAAAAATATACTTTTCTTGGCCTGCAAATGGGAATTCAATAAGCAAACTTATAATTTGTAAACGAAAAATTAGCTATTAAAAGGTCAAACGCGCTCAAACCATCTGCCTCGCTTTTCAGGTAACCCAGAACGGTTGGACGGATTGGCAGTGTACGTCGGCAATATCAGTAATCCGGACAGTGCATTTAGCTTATGCTACCGGGATCCACCTGGTGACGAAATACTGGCTGGAGTGTTTAGCTTTAACTGCTTGGCTCCAGTTCTAGGGCGGTATGTCAAGATTCAAGCAGCACATAGCAGCAATATCCTCACGCTCTGCGAGGTGGAAGTTTTAGGTACGTATATTATTTCTGGCTTAACTGTAACCACAGCGTTCTTTAATGGGTTACATCATTTTGAAATACTGGTATGCGAAGGGTATGCTGCGACAAACAATAATCCAACGAGTTGGATATGAAATTAGCATGCATGCGTGCAATTCGACCGTACTGTATAAGCTAACGATAGAGGGCGCTTAATGGATCCTTCTGGTTTTAGCTATGCCCCGCCCATCTCTAGCTAAGCTCCACCCACACATCGCTCGTGTTGGGATCGATCGATCTCTGAACACCCTGACTATCAATTTCCAAAATACTACACAGGTAAGCTGTTGAATATTTTGAAACTAATTTGACTTGGTGTTGTTGCTGCCTAAGGCAGCATGTTACAGCGCCCAGTCAAATTAGTTGCAAACTATTCAACAGCATGTTTATTAAATAGCAAAGAATTACAAAGACATACAATTTATACAACGCGTCGGACTCTTTGAGATTTCATGACGATGTATATGGAATCCTTTGTGACGTAATGATTGTGACGTCATCATACACGCACTGAGTTGATTATGACGCCATAAGAGGTCAGCTGATGGATGGATACTCTGGAAAGGTGAATTATTTCACTAATAGTATCCGTCCAGGGTGAGTAATCTAAAGCTTGCTAAGCTATCCTTTTCAAATTTCATATTATGGCACTGACCATTGAGGCCATGGCCAGATGTGGGTGGGTTGCACCATATTTTGACGTATTGTCACCAAACTTTGTATATGGTCGCATCATGTCCTAAATGTGTATCGTGTACCAAGAGTAAGTCAGCATGCCCTACGTTTCACGGTTCACTGAAGATCATAGATTAATCTTGTCCAAGCTGTAGTTTCAAGAGTTTTTATATACAGTAACCAAACTGGGTATATGGATGTATCAATCATGGCCTAAAGGTGTGTCATGTATCAAAAGTAGGTCATCATGACCTATTTTTCATGGTTCACTGAACATCATAGATTATTCTTGTCCGAGCTGTAGTTTCAACACCTGGCCTGTACACCTGCCCTACTTTTCACTGTTTACTGAGCATGATAGGATATTCTAGGCTGGGTTTTGGTTTTGGGAGTCGTTTGCATACATTAACCAATTTTGGTGTATGGATGCATTCTACTTGTAGTATCAATTCATGGTTCTACCTACATCAGGTTTAATGGACCTTTCCAGTTTTAGCCATGCCCCGCCCACCACTAGTTAAGCTCCACCAACACCTCGCTCGTGTTGGGATCGATCGATCTCTGAACTCTCTGACTACTAATTTCCAGAAAACTATACAGTTAAGCTATTGAATATTTTGGAACTAATTTGACTGGGCGCTGCAATAGCAGCATGTTTATTTAATAGCAAAGACATACAATTCGTACAACGTGTCGGACTATTAAGCGTTAAAGACGGGTCAAATATAATCATTTATGACGTACTGATTATGATGTCAGCATACATGTCACTTAGTTGGTTATGACGTCATATAAGATTGATGGATACTCTGGAAAGGTGAATTGCATGCATTCAGGGATTGGTTGGGTTCACTGCATCAATAAAGCTCTAGTTTTAAAAGTATTTAATTTAGCCATATCGAAATATGTGAGTCTGAGTATTTTTTTTTAATGATAAAGTTTATCAAAAGCCATTTTCTAGGAATTATTCCCTCGGGCCGACGAACAGTCAACGACATGATGAAGAAATTAAAAGCATAGAGAGCAAAAACCGTTGTAGACTATTGATTTACTTTGATCAAAATTGTACCAGAGTTAATATTTGTTTTCAGTGTGTGCTGATTACTTTTATGGGAGAGGTTGCTTGTTGAACTGTCACTGCAATGACACCGCGGAGATATGCAACAAAGTTACAGGGAGGTGTTCTGCGTGCCCCGAATTATGGCAGGGATTGGCATGCGACGGTACAAATTCTCAATGGAGGATTTCAGTTTTAGCTATACCCCGCCCATCTCTACCCACGCTTTGTCCGCGTTCGGATCAATCTATCCCTGCACTCTCTGAATCTCAATTTCCAGAAATCTGTATGGATAGGCTGTTGAATATTTTGAAAACTAATTCGACTGGGTGCTAATGCTGCCTATACCTATACCTATGCCTCTGCCTATGGCAGCAACAGCGCCAGCCAAATTAGTATCAAAATATTCATCAGAATGTTTAATAAAAAGTAAAGTTCGTACAACTTGACGGACAGTTAAAGGGTTATGACGGACTAAATCGCGTCATTTAATGACACAATCGATTATGACGTCAGCCTACATGTGGCGTGTTTGATTATGACGTCATATAATTGAACAATAAACTGGACTCATCAATTGTGATTCTATATCTCGAAACGTATTAAATCAACAAGTTCTACATCTAGAGCCCCATTCGTATCTCGCGAGATCACCTTCGATACAAGTTCGAAAGAAAAATTCTTGGCACGAAGCTACGTCTTAATTACGTAGGGCCCAAGAGATGCGAAAAATCTGCCACGTTACAAGGCATTCGGTTAAAAATTCTAAGCGTTTCATATGTGGAAACAACCCTTCCCCACCCACAACCTGATGAGTATATTTATAAAAATTTAGAGATTTATATAAAAATAACTAGTTTATGTTTATACAGCATATTTTATTTATTCATTAACCCTTTAATGACCAAATCTGTTCCAAAAAAATAAATGTTTACATATTCGATGTCCATTTGCAGGCAAAGAGAAGGAAATTTTCAAAAATTTACCACTGGACTGACTGGCTCGGTTAGTGTTAAATTTTCAAAAATAGTTTTTTGTTGGCCTGCAAATGGACATTCCCCAAGACCACTATAGAGGCCGGTTTTGTCCGGATTCTTAGTGAAAATGTTAACTGAAAGACACCTGGTGGAATGTTAATGGTTTGTTAGTATGTCTGTATATGTAATGATACTTACTGCCTATTATGTTGTTATTAAGATATGCCTCTAGTGGACTTACATGTATTCTGTGTTTCATAAATATCATTAACATAAATGAAAATACAATTTAATTCAATACCATATTGTATACGGAAAAGCATATATTTCGAAAACCATAGAGTGATAGTCCAAATTTAATCCAAATTAAACTTGATTCAACATCAAGTCCATTCCATATAAATGAAAGAAGTTTCCAAAAGAATTTCGGCTTCCGCCCTAAATGAAAAACGTGTTTTCATCTTTTGCGTCAAGAGCCGCTCGCTTATGCCAAAAAAGGAAAACTGATACGTTTAATAAACATGGGCTGCCCGAGCATCAATATGTGTCATACAGCATCTTCTGATATGTCCAGCGAACCTATGTGGTTAAGGGAAGCTAATTTCTGTTAAAAACTCAATAAAAACTGATAATTTTGACCTTTGGACTATAACCCCCAAATCACCAGATATCGTTGGGACCTCAGGGCTAAGCATAGCGGTGATCCAATAAAAATGTCCAGACATAATCGCAGTTCACCATACTCTAAATTCTCATATAATTGCCATGGGCCATTTTTTGGTACTGAACAGTAGGCCTAAGTATCTTGAAACCCATTGGAAAGATGGAAATACGAATAATCAAAAACTATTGGCGGTCATTGCAAAAATGTTTTCAACTTTTTCATGCAAGGGGAATAAATTTAGTAAAACTGGAAATTGTGACCACTATGTGGTAACTGGACACTATTACGTGTCACAAGATTGACATATGTTCCAATGTGTCCCGTGACTTGTATCATTAAATGGAGCTCATTTCTGCCAAATACGAACATTAGCAACTTGGATACGATTGACGGTGAGACTAGGATCTGTCATTGACCTTTGCCACCAAATATAGCAACATCCTGGCCAAGGTGGGTGATGATTGGATAAAAACTATAGACGTACTGGCAATTCAAAATCTTTCCTCAATTGGGTGACTTTGATTCTAAAGCGTGATCTTGATCTTACCAGGTGTCAAAGGGTATCCTTTAATATGCCAAATGTATGTCTCATGACAAGGGGCGTTCATTTCCAGCAAAACAAACACTGATAATTTTAACCATAAGAGGTAACCTTGACATTTAACTATTGAGACCAGAATCAAGAGGCATCTATAGGACCGCACGGGTAATTGATAAATCCAGTTTCTAATTCAATCATATGACGTCATAATCAACTACGTGACGCATAGGATGACGTCCTTATCAATTACGTCACGAATGACTCGATTTAGTCTGCCTTCAACACGTAATAGTCCGTCAGATTCAACGAATTGTATGTCTATTTAATAAGCATGATTTTGACTATTTTGAAACTAATTTGCAACAGGCAGCAACAGCACCCAGTAAAATTAGTTTCAAAATATTCACCAGTTTACCTGTATACCTTTCTGGAAATTGAGATTCGGAGAGTAAAGGGATCGATCGATCCCAACACAGGGAACATGTGGGTGGCGCTTAGCCAGAGATGGGCGGGACATAGCAAAGATTTCATCGATTCCCCACCCAAATCAAGTATGACGATGAACATATAAATACTGTTGTCCTGGTGACAAATCTTTATGGTGACAATCCTTGATATATTATTAGCGTTATTACTACATGTGCATATTTTGACCCGCTACAGCTTCTAGAACTAACACAACAAAATGATTATGTGTAGGGTATGTTCTGTTTAGACTAATTTCACTGAGAGCTGTTGGTTCATATGACAGCAGCAGGTTTCACTCAAATTAGTTTCAAAATATTAAACGTATTTCCTATATATACCCCTTGATTTTGATTTGAAATTGCGACATTTGGTATTTAGAGGGCGTTAAGGGTTAATTAGCTATTACTACGTTACAGAGTGCGTCGATTTCAAGTACGGTACCAACTGCGGGAGAAATTGTAACTGCAGAAACCCGAATGAGTCATGTGACAAGGTTACTGGCCGCTGCAGCTCCGGTTGCCCGGACAACTGGGATGGTACGGCATGTGACGGTAAGTCGACATCACAATAACTGATTATAAAGGGATGCTAATCTCATCTCAAATGGTGTATTGCACGGATAGATTATGGGTTATATATTTCTATATCATTTATATCCTGTCACATTCCCTTATCTGTATCGCTATTATCTGCTTTGTAATATCACGTACATATTGAGCAGTGAACGCCAGCAATTTGTCCCATCACGTGATAGCGCGTGATGTCATGTAAGTGCCAGCGCATTACATTCTTTATTATGTAATACTCATCCTGTTGAATACTTTGAAACTAATGACAGCAACACCCTCCAGTCAAATTAGCTTAGAAATATTCAACAGCTTACCTGTATGATTGCTTTTACACTACATTGCCAAACTATAGCTGGCATCTCCGAGCGTATATACCGAGGGCGACACGTTTTTTTCTGATTGTTTGAAGAGTAAATCATGGCAGCCATCATGGGCTATAGAACTTTATCAACATTTAGCTACTAAAGCCTGAATATCTTTCGTTGTCGGCATGATAAAAAGCTAAAATGACAGGAATGGGTTACGCGTGACAGATTCTATCGCCTGAAGATTTCCTTTAATATGCCTACATACGTGGGTGCTATGAGCTGCGTAACTGAGTCGGGAGACGTGAGTTGAAAACAGAGAGACGCCTTTCTAGCGCCGCCCGCCCATTGTTATCTAATCACACGTGTTGCGCGAGTTGGAATTGATTTCAAATATGAAAACTTAAATCTAGGATCTAAATTTGTAAATGTAAGCTGTTGAAAATTTTGAAACTAATTTGACGGGTTGCTGTTGCTACCTATAACTGCAACAGCCCTCAATAAAATTAGGTTCAAGATATTCAAGTTTTCTAAATTATAAATCGTCAAAGACATACAATTCGTACAATTTCTGGACGGACTTTCGATTTTCGCAACAGAGCCTTTGAAGGTTAGGCCTACTATCTAACCGTCGCACATTTCGTGTCTGATCTACGCCATTTTATTGTGACGTCTGCCAATAAATACTTGAGTGACGGTTATGATCTCTCTATTTGCAACGCGATTGTCTTCACCCACACGTTTTTCAGAGCATTAAGAAAATACGAAATATGCCTATCAAGCAAGGTTTGAACTATGTGTCTATATGTAAGGAAAGGAAATAAATCTTAACGTATGGTGATTTCATTGCGTATTAATTAATATAATTTTTAAAGCAGTGAAATTGAATTAGATACATGAGCCCCTAATTCAACTTGACAACTAAAAAAATTATATTAACTTATACGAATTCAAATCATCATATGCTAAGACTTATTTCGTTTCCTTGCATTTAGATATACAATTTAAGCCGCTAAATGTATACAAATTTAATAATTTTATTTTCATGCACTTGCGGGAATATGCACCTTGAATTAATTTGCAAGGAGGCAAGCGATTGGCTTCCAGGCAAATTAGTTTCAAAATATTTAGCAATTGTTCTGTTCTTCCATCTGGAATTTTAAATGAAGTTTCCCCTATCGCGCGGTGTATGCCAGACTCATTTATTGATTTATTGATTAACCCCCCCCCCCCCCCCCCGCAATATTGCATGTTGATTGTATCTGCTAAGCTACGTCACGTAGAGAATGATCTGAAAATCTTTAACCACCCCCTCCCCCCGCAATATTGCATGTTGATTGTATCTGCTAAGCTACGTCACGTAGAGAATGATCTGAAAATCTGAAAGTACTGCCTGAAAATGAGAAGCTGCGATAGTAGGGGTATTTTAGCACGATACGTTTACACGCTACCACAAGTAATCAATGGACATTAGAGACACTTTGAGCTATTCCCGCCCATTTCTAGCTAAGTTCCGCCCACGCGGTGCCCGTGTTGGGATTGATCGAACCCTGAATTCACAGAATCTCACTATCAAGGTAACTAACTATACAGGTGAGCTGTTGAATATTTTGAAACTAATTTAGCAGCGACAATGATGAGTCAAATTATTTTCAACTTTTCAATAGAATGGTTAATAAATAGTAGAGCCATCAAAGACATGTAATTAGTACACTTGATAGACTATTCCGGAATCACGAAGGAGTATTTCTGTCAATTATGATTGTGACGTCAGCTTACATGCGACATAATTGATTATGATGTCATATACCTGTTCTAGATATCGGATTAATCAATTATTAACCTGTTACAGAGTGCGTTGATGGGAAGTATGGCTTCAACTGTAACCTGAATTGTAACTGCAGAAACACGACTGAGGTCTGTTCCAAGTTTGGCGGCCTTTGCAGTTCTGGTTGCCCGGACAACTGGGAGGGGCAGTCATGTGAAGGTAAGGTAGTAAGCCTATTCACCCATTTCACTGTGTATGTTTAAATAATTTGTCGCATGACGCATTCGGCGCGTATTTATTTATAATTCTATAGCAATGGCAACTATATCCTAATACTCGCCTCGTTGATATATATTTTTATCCAACCGCCGTGAGGTCAAATGTGTCTATTTTGAAAATAATGTTACCGAGAGCTGAAAGTAGTTGCTGTTGCATTTTAGCTTTTAACTTCAAAATTGGAATACGTGTTTGGGACTCCACGGACAAGATTCCAACCAAGTTTGTAGATGATAGCTCCAGTAGACCTAGAGTTATTGAAACATGTGCTAGGAACAGAATCACTTCATGCTCGCATTAGCCATTGCGTCTAGATACGCGGGTTAACACTTAAATAACTAAATTTGTTCAAAAAATTAAAGTATTTACTTATTGAATGTCCATTTGCAGGCCAAGAGACTATTTTTGAAAATTTACCACTGGGATGACTGGCACGGTTATCGAGCCAGTCATTCCGGTGATAAACTTTCAAAAATTGTCTTCTCTTGGCCTGCAAATGGACATTCCCCCGAGACCACTACTGAGGCCGGTTTTGGCCAGCTTCGCCGTGAGAGGGGTACAGCAATAGTAGTTGGAAGCATGCGCAGCATTGTAACTGAGTCAGCTGTGGAGCCACATTTACTGGTATATATCTTATTCCGGCGGGAGATTGTGGTGCGTCAGCTACATCTACAGATGTAATGGAGTGATCTATTTCTAGCTATTCCTCGCACATTTCCAGCTAAGCTCCACCCATTTTTTATACGTTTTTGCATCGATGTGTAACTTTAAAACCGGACTTCCATGAATCTATATTTAACGGTAACTATACAGGTAAGCTGTTGAATAGTTTGGAACTAATTTGACTGGATTATGTTGCTCGTTATGGCAGCAACAGCTCACAGTTAAGTTAATTAAACATATTCAACCGAACGTTTATTACATTCTAAACTCACCAAAAAGATACTATTCGTACAGTTATGATTGTGACGTCAGCTCTACGTGTGACGTATTTGATTATGACGCCAAATAATTAAGTGACAGTTTCTATTATTTGAGCCCAGAAATCGTCTGCTTGACTGAAGTGTTTCTCACACCCGTTAGTGAGATGCCTAACTGGTTATTAGCTGACATCATTCTGATGGCCGGTGAAGCCAACATTTGGCGGCAAGAACCTGGGTCTCCAGTAGCACAATTTTCACAAGTGCAATTCTACACCTTCCTGCTGGAATCGACAGAAATGCCTCCCATCTGCGAACCAGAGACAAGCTCACAAGTGATGTTTGAAGCCAGGTTTATATGGAGAGAAAGCTTCGTGCATTCTTTGTGCCAGCTACCGATGAGTTTTGGCTGGAACAGTAGTTATTGTCTGGTTTCGTGGTACGGTAATCGAACCTAAGATAAGGCACACTCTACTGTTACAGGTCTGTACTCCGATTGATGGATCTGGTTTAGCAAATTACCTTGATAATGGACCACTGGATTGTCAACTTGCTATAGGCAGCAACAGTTGTAATTAGTTTCAAAATATTCAAAATATTCAGCAACTTACTAGTATAGCTTTTTGGAAACTGTGATTTAGGGAGTTCAGGGTTCGATCTATCCCAACACGGGAAATGCCCGGTATGAGCTTAGCTAGGGATGAGCAGGGCATAGTTAAAACTGGATTCATCCATTGATTTGGGTGTTAAGAATTGTTCTCTACATACTGTCAATGGAGCCCGAAAGCTCTTGACAGATTTGGGAGAACACGGTGAATAAGAAATTTGGGCCCTAGTGTGACATGATTTTATGTAGTGGTACAAAAAACCATTGCAAGTGCTTTGACTACAAATTTAGCTGTGCTATGTCTAAGTGTAACGACCTTCGGTAAAACGGTTTGAGGCACACATAATCGATAGCAAGTCATGACATTGTTTTCAGTCATATGGTCAAATGCAATCTGCCTAAATTTGATCTCAAATGGTAGAAAGGATGAATCCAGATTTAGTTATGCCCCGCCTATCTCTAGCTAAGCTCCACACACGCTTTTCCCGTGTTGCGATCAATCGATCCCTGAACTTCCTGTATATCAAAAGCAGCCTATGGCAGCAACAGTGCCGAGGCAAATTAGTGTCAAATTATTCAACCGCATGCTTATTAAATAGTAGGGACATACAACTCCTACAACAACGCTTTTAGTCCGTTATGAATTAAGCGTTCGTGACGAACATAGCTACATCATTCATGCCGTAATTGATTATGACGCCATCATACACGTCACGTAGTTGATTATGACGTCATATGATTGATAAATACACTGGACTCATCTATTGGCATTTAGTTCCACATAATCTACCAAGCTTCAACACATCTCTATGGATTTTGAGCCAATAGAGCGGCCCTCGCTATGATGCTCCCCTTCACAAAATGGCTTCCACAACCAGGCTTTCAATAGGAGTTTAGAGAGATGATCGAGAGTGGGAATCATCTGTTTCACAATGTCTAACTCGTCATTTTTATACCGTTTCTTGATATTCAGTATCCTATGCATTCCCACCGGTAGTAAATACGAGAGTTAGGTTTTAGATTTTACAAGAAAGACTATTTATGGTACAAGTCCATTTTTGGGCAAAAAGGACTTTCCTGCTTGTTACTATATTATTGAGCGAATATGGAGTCAGTCATAGACGGGGTTTAGAGCACACATTCAGTCACATCGCTAGAGTCTGACGCCACCTGTCACCATGACCGGCTTATTCTACCGGGCCCTAAAATACTGATTTACCCGGTATACAATAAGCCAATGCTACTATGAATTTAATTTACCTTAATTATTGACACCCTGTATAACATTTAGATAGTTCGACTTTATTTAAGATTAATATTAATAAGACTATTAATATGTTGAAATAATATCATCGTTAATATATGGCGAGATAGCTGAGTGAAATGGATCATTCTACACTGTCCAACAAGTTTGCAATCTTGTGTGGTTAGGTACTTTCCTTTAATGTCCGGAACAATAGTACTTCCCTTTAATAACGAATATAAATATATCCATGTTAAGTGGCTATGTGTCACCACGTACCCGTCCTGCAAATTAAGGCAAGACAAGTCTGGTTGCCATCAGAATAACATACTACGCCTTGAAGCAATACTGTAGCAAAACCTATAAACTTTCTGAACGGACAGTTCCGAGTGCAAACTTGATTTCTACACCTTCTTCAAAATTGCGTTTTCTTATACTCAGCTGATTATGAATGTGTATTGATAACAAGAGACGTCGGTGGTATCCTCTAACCATTAGCACTCATATCAGCCAAAAACGGTTTCTGCAGTGGTCTTGAGAAATGTTCATTTGCATGTTACAGTCTGTGCTGATCGCAAGTATGGTCCAGGCTGTAACCTAGATTGCAACTGTAGAGACCCGGATGAGACCTGTGACAAGAGTAATGGCCACTGCGACTCTGGTTGCCCCGTTAACTGGAAGGGTAGCGCATGCGAAGGTAATGTGAAAATGTGAAAATGTTGTACGTAGGTACGTTATGCACGTGTGTGTGCGTGCGTGCGTGCGTGCGTGCGTGCGTGCCTGCCTTCCTGTCTGCTTGCCTGCCTGCCTGCTTGCCTGAGTGCATGTGTGCGTACGTACGCGCGTGTGTGCTTGTGCGCGTGCGTGCGTGCGTACGTGCGCCTGTAAAGAATCGAAATTTTATCTGAAAACCAATCTATATTTTAGCCAATGATAACTGCTGAATTATTGTTATTATCTCACCTGGCCTGAATGGCCAAGTGAGCTAACGCCATGGCGATCATCCATCATCCGGCCATCTGATGACCATCCGTCATCAGTCCATCCGTCGTCCATCATCTTTGTCTTTAGACGACTTCGTCTCAAGAACAACTGTGCCGATTTCAATTATCTTTGACAGGAAGCATATTTACGCCATAGAGATATAAGTTTGTTCAAAAGAAAGCTTTGAAACTAAAAACCTTCATCTAGGGCAATGGCTGAAGCGAGTTTGTTCAAGAGAACTTGATTGGTCGAATTGTCTGCCGGCCATCTTGGATAATTTAGTTTTCGCAAAAACGACTTTTCAAAGAATGGCTGAACAGATCGGGCTGAAACTTTATTAGGCATTAAAGGCCACTAAAGTTTGCTCAAGGGAAGTTATTACGTAAAATATGGTCGCCATGGACTAATCAAAATGCGGTATTTTTGTGGGCATATTGAAGTTTTTTATTTGATGGATTTTGACGATATCATTGAGTCATAAAGTTCCAAGATTACCCAAAAAGAACCATACTGATAGATTTGATCGGCAAACATCTTGTCTTTTTTGATGGATTTTGATGGTGGTAATTGCTTTATATTTTAAAATATTACTCCTAAAATGCCTGTCCAAAATTTTAATTTTAAATTGCATCGATATGAATCATTTCACAGAGAAAAATTAGGACGCCAATATTTTTAGTATTTCAAGCAAATTGCAATATGAATAGTAAATATTATGCATCCCAGATCACGTGACTACGTTGGCCTAGCGCTGTTGGCTGTCTGGGTTGCCTGGACAACATTCTGTTCATTGGTCTAACGTTAGACAAATTGTTGCGCCAACGCATTCAGCCACCATTGTCCTAACATACATAATATAACATTGGCTCTACATTGACGATATAGACTGGCCCAACATACTGTTTATTGGTCTAACATTGGGCCAACATTTTACGAATACTAGTGAAATATTCAAAGAAATTTGATTTTGCCCTGTCTTGAGCGGCAACAATATTTCTGCGCCTTTAATTTCAAAATATTTAACTGATTAATTTTTATATTGAGATAACTATGTGCTACAAATGTGTTATACACTACAGTCAAAACTGTCTATAACCAACAGCGGAAAGCTTGTGCGCAATCAACATGTTGTCAATAAAGACACACGGTGGCCTTTAAATTCAGCCCAATGGAGCTAGAATGCCGTAACATATCATGCGCAAGGAGACAAGTTAGTAACCTTCTTAATGACGAATAATGCCGTGTTCAAAGAGTAATGGACCTTTCCGGGTTTAGCTATTCCCCGCCCATCTCTAGCTAAGCTCCACCCACATCTCACTCGTGTTGGGATCGATCGATCTCTGAACACCCTGACTATCAATTTCCAAAAAATACACAGGTAAGCTGTTGAATATTTTGAGACTAATTTGACTGGGTGCTGTTGCTGCCTAAAGTAGCAACAGCGCCCAGTCAAATTAGTTTCAAAATATTCAACAACTAACATGTTTATTAAATAGCAAAGAATTACAAAGACATATAATTCATACAACGTTTCGGAGTGTTTGAGATTTGATGACCGTCTATATGGAACCCTTTGTGACGTAATGATTGTGACGTCATCATACACGCGCTGAACTGATTATGACGTCATGCTAGGTCTGACGATGGATGGATACTCTGGAAAGGTGAATTGGAGGATTGTCTATAAACAAATGTGTCTTTTATATCAAATGGTCATGTCACAATCTAGGATTATAATACGAAATTCGTGCTCCATTTAGAATCCCTTTAATGATGATTTTACATACATTCAAAATTAAGTCCAGAAAATTCATATATTCCGTGTTCCACAGTACAGTTACCCTATTCTAAATAAGCTACATAGAATCCAGCGCTGGAATAAAAAAAATGGAACTATCAAGACAAACATAAATTGTCCCAAGGGATATACAGTTGGCCTAATTAATGCAGTACTTTATCCTTGACCTCTCTGATTCTGGAGTTTACCTATGATGTCAAACTCTTACTTATTATAAAAAACCAATACAAGAATGCCTAGTGAACACTTTACAAAGAAGATGCTGTTGATGTCTTGCAAAAAGAATACGAGTTACCATATGAAGGTGCTTGGAAGGTAGTAATGAACCGTTCCAGATTTAGCGATGCCCCGCCCATCTCTACCTAAGCTCCACCCACACCTCGCTGGTGTTGGAATCGATATATCCTTGAACTCGCTGACTATCAATATCCAGAAAACTATACAGGTAGGCCGTTGAATATTTCGAAACTAATTTGACTGGTGTATGGCAGCAACAGTGACCAGTCAAATTAGTTTCAAAATATTCAACAGAATGTTTATTAAACAGTAAAGACATACAATTCGTACAACGTGTCGGACTATTAAGCGTTTAAGACGGACTAAATCGAGCCATTTATGCTGTAATTGATAATGACGCCATCGTACACGTCCCGTAGTTGGCTATGACGCTATATGCCGTGATATGATGGGTGAATAAACTGGAATAGTCAATTGTAGTGGAGCTTGGCAGTAGTGTGAATGCATGGAATGGAACCAGAATACGCACTTTCTGTCTATTTTACAGATTGCGCTGATACTCAGTGGGGGCTTACTTGTGAAAATACGTGCAATAGCAACTGTCTGGCCGGTCGCACCAACGTGTGTAACAGATTCGGAGGTGAATGCATCTTTGGATGCACCCCTGGATACAGAGACCCTGCCAGTTGGTGCGAAACCCGTAAGTGTGTATGTGCGTGGTATGTGTAACCGTGTGCTGAGGTTCATATGTATATATGATATAGCGTTATATTGCCCACGTGTGTACGCGCGTGATTATGTAGCGCTTCCTGTTGTGGAATGGGGTTCTATATATTTGTGATGTGCGAGTCACCAGGTCAAATTGCTTTTCATCAGATAGGCATGACATCTTCACCTTTGATGATCCAGGTTGTGGCATCTTGTCTCAGCCACCACCGGTGCTGGAATACTGTCAAGTATCATCATTGCATTGCCAGTCTGTCTCAATTAGTAGCACTATAATAGCTAAGATCGACTATCAACTGGGATCATGTGCAATGGGCCGTTCCAGTTTTAGCTATGCCCGCCGTCCCTAGTTAAGCTCCGCCCACACCTCGCTCGTGTTGGGATCGATCGATTCCTGAACTTCTTTTACTATACATTTCCGGAAAACTATACAGGGAAACCTGTTGAATATTTTGAAACTAATTTGAATGGGTGCTGTTGCTGCCTAAGGCAGCAGCAGCGCCCAGTCTAATTAGGTTTACCATATTCAACAGTATGTTTATTAAATAGTAATGACATACAATTATTAAGCGTTTATGACGGACTTAGATATATGGCATTCATGATGTAATTGAATGTGACGTTAGCCTGCACGTGCCACAAATAGTTTACAATCTAGGAAATATCAGGTCAAATATATTGAAGATAATTTGACTGGAGCATGATGGCAGCAACATGCTCTGGTCAAATTAGGTAAAAAATATTCAACACTATTTTTAATAATCGTTAAAGACATATAGTTCGTACAACAAGGTTTAGTCCGTCATCAATTAAGCATTCGTGGCTAACTTAGTTATGGCATTCATGGCATAATTGTTTATGACTTCAGCGCGCACGTCATGTAGTTGATTATGACGTCATATGAAAGCTGGATAAACTGGATTCATGAATTGTCACGCTGAACGATGAAATATTATTTGAAGACCACCATTGCTGAGTGGTGATGAAATATACATGGCTTTGATGGCTCATTACTGCGTGACTCTGATGGGTAATATAGGCAGACTGATGAGTCTCTTGGGACTGGTTTGACTGGTCAGCAGCGTTGCGGCAACTTACTTTCAGAATGTTCAATAGAATCTTGTATTTGGTACCTGTCTCTTGCACGTGTAGACTTAACGTAAACAAAAAGGTTTTCATGTAAAGGAAAAGAGGAATACTTTGTTTGTGCTGATCGTAGTAGCTAGTACTTCCAACAAAGCATTTGTAAAGCGAATATATTACCTATTAGGTCGCCAAATTTATTAGCGATCAAGATGTATGTTGATTTCATCACACCTGGACAACATTAATCTGCCATCGATAGGTATGCCTCTTTATCAAATATGCAATCAATACATCGATTAAAATTCTATTCACTATAACAAACCATAAATAGCTCGTACGAATTAAGACCTTGAACACTCCACAACTTATATACATTTTAAAATTTAAGAGTGGGTGCCCTTCTAAACCTTACCACGAGGCGAATCGAAAATCGTCTCCATACCCTCAGTTATGAGGGAGATACAATTATGGCTAGAATACCCCATCAAGTTTTATCAAGACCCGTTCGTCAATAACGGAGGAGTTGTGAGTTAAATTGTAAGGGTCGAGAACCTCTCTAAAACCCAGCAGGGCGCTGAATCGAAAGTTGGGCTCCGTACTTATGTCTAGAGTGACCCATAGAAAGGATTCTAGAGTTTTATCAATATCAGTTCATCTATAGCGGAGGATTTTGAAATTTAAGGGTGGACCGTTTCTTTAAAACCTAACATGGCACTAACTCGAAAACTGGGCTCTGTAATGACGCAAAGAGTGGTACATAGAATACCATTCTCAACCGTTATTGAGATCCGTTCATCAGTAATGGAACAATAGAGAAGTTAAAACCTAAGGGTGAGATGCCCTACTAAAAACCAGCACGACTTTGAACCGAAAGTCTGGCTCAGAAATGATATCAAAAGTTAACCATAGAATATCCCTCTCAAGTTTTATCGAGATCTCTTCATGAATAACTGAGTAGTAGCGATTTTAAAATTTAACGGTTGGGTGACCTAATGAAACTCAACGATTGATACGTTCAATTATATAATATCTGCCAATATACAGGCACAAACTGTATCCATAGACCACGAAATGCAGGTGATGACCCAATGGGCAGACACCTGGTTGGTAGAATTTAATGCCTTAAAACCACATCCT
>CM067369.1:209032736-209047736 GCA_034401795.1 Chaetoderma sp. LZ-2023a | reverse complement strand
TGGAGATGTTTGTACCTGGCTGATAAGACAATGGGAAGGGGTGAGTTTGGTATGTGTGTCTATTGCTACTGAATGAAGATCGCACCTAAGCGTTAAAAGCCATATCATTCAATCCATATGTAGTTAATCAATTCTTCATTACACAGTTCTATTGTTCCTGGCTGATCCAAACACAGTGGGGTGGGTGGGAGGACGGTGTGGAATGCAGATGAGTCATAACATTTTTGGACATGTTTGTTCATGGTTGAACAGACAATGGGCCGGTCAATCCAAGCACAGGTGGTGTGTGTGTGTGTGCGTGCGTGCGTGCGTGCGTGCGTGCGTGCGTGCGTGCGTGCGTGCGTGCGTGCGTGCGTGCGTGCGTGCGTGCGTGCGTGCGTGCGTGCGTGCGTGCGTGCGTGTGTGTGTTGGGTTGGCAGGATGGATGGTGCTGGATATAGATGAGTTATAATATTTTTGGACAAATAGATCTATTGTTGCGCTTCTATGATCCAATAGAATTTGCGTCTAAAATTCTCAGACATTCGCAGCTGTCCTGACTCCATTGCCATCATGAAATTAATCGACTGATGTTATTACTGGCTGTTCTGAGACTATGGGTCATAGTAAACCTATATTACATATGTGCTGGCATGCATGTGTGTGCGCGGGAATGTGGGCGTGCGGGATGACATGCATGCAGCAATGTGTGGGGGTGCGTACGTCGACGGGTATGTGGGTGGGTGAGTGGGCGTGCAGGCATGCATGTGTGCACGCGTGCATGCGGGCGGGTATGTGTGCATGCATGTGTACACGCGTGCATGCGTGCCAGTGGTGGCCTAACAGCTAAGCCATAACAGCCCTTGCAATGGCTGTTTTGCATAGATAGCATAGCGCTCGCTCTATGGTGCACGTATCTTTGTACTGCGCCTGCTATACTATTTATGCACAACCCATTGGAAAGGATGTACTGGTTTTGTGCTTGTGCGCATACATCCATAGGTACACCTATAGTGTGCATATGAGACAGCACTGCAGTTGTCCTGCAGGTTTAATCATTCTTTCTGCATGTCTATAGCTTGTGCCGAAACAACTTATGGGGCAGGGTGTAACAATACCTGCCGCTGCCAGAACCAATTGGAAATATGTAACCATGTGACTGGCTTATGCGCTTCTGGTCGATGCGCTGATGGATGGGCAGGCCCATCTTGCAATGGTGAGTTATTGTGCCATATTGCTAGTTATTTATATACGCACACGGACACCCACCACTAGATTTATTGATTTGTGTTATAGGCTTGTTATGCGATGATATATTTCCAGGTTCACCTTAATGGACCGTTCCAGTTTTAGCTATGCCACGCCCATCTCTAGCTAAGCCCCATCCACATTTCATCCCTGTTGGGATCGATCGATCCCTGACTATCAATTTTCAGAGAACTATACGAGTAAGCTGTTGAATATTTTGACAGAAAGCAGAAACAGTGTCCAGTCAAATTCGTTTCAAAATATTAAACAGAATGGTTATTAAATAGTAAAAACATACAATTCGTACAACAACGCGTAGTCCGTCATCAATTAAGCGTTCGTGATGAACCTATCTACGTCATTCAAGGCGTCATTGATTATGACGTCAGCCCACACGTCACGTAGTAGTTTTTGACGGCATATGATTGGTGGATAAACTGGAAAGGTCCATTGTTAAATGCAAAGACAATGCTGGTGGTAACAACGTATAAACACAAACTATGACGTAATAAAAGCAAAACAACAATTCCCGCTCGTGGAGCACACAAAGAACACGAGCATGATGTCAGTCTTAAACATAGATTTAGTATAATACTTGCTAGATCGCTCATGTCCATCGCAAGAGCGGCATTTCAGAATTCAGCATTTTCTCACCGGATGTATAGTCTCCATATGTTTTTGTTACTATACCTATTACGTAGCCGAATAAAGTGTCAGATGAATATAGCCAATACAACTTTATTTCTGATAAGAATGTGTAAATTTGCGTCAGTTCAATTTTTTTTTAAAAATTACCAAAACATGATTTAGTCATTTATGCAGCTGATCATTTGCCAGTCAGTGAATATCCGGTCATGCGCATTTGTGATTTACTGAACTCGGCAGTCTCGACAACCAGTCCCATTTAGAGGGTATGGGCATGAGCTATCTAGCCAACATATCCAAATCTATGGTCTATATTTATCGTCCCAATCGTTTTATGTCAGCTAAAGAGAATGATCCCTTTCTAGCTATGTCCACCCCATTTCTAGCTAATCTCCGTACTAGCTTTGCGTGCTGGAATGTGCATAGGCTACTTTGAAGCCTGAATTTTCAGAATACCATTTTCAAGGTAATTGAAATTTCTAGTTTTTGGAACTAATTTGACTATGACAGCAACAGCGCCCAGTCAAATTAGTTTCAAAATATTCAACAGAATGTTTATTAAATGGTAAAAACATACAATTTTTACAACGTGTCATATGACGCCATACGATGGATGGAAAAACTTGGAAACGTCCATTATACAGGTAAGCAGATGCAAAGCTTATATTCCTTTGAATATTTTGACGGTTATCTGAAGGGAAGCTGTTTCAAAATATTTAATAGCTTTCCCCAAGCTATGGATGCATCAATTGGCACTGACATGTTGGGAACAAGGGTTTAATCTAATACAGGGACTGATAAGGACACATTTGTTAAAATTGTTGCTGCTGCTTTTGTTGTTTGGTCTGGTGGCTGTTGCTACTCCTACTGTTGCCTCTATTGTTTATACACATGTTGTCTGTTATGATATTATTTCACAGAGTGCGATACCACCTACTATAACAGGTTTGGGAGTTGTGTGCCGTGTCCCTCAAACTGCGCCATGCCTGATGATCAAACATCAGACGTCTGCGCAAGTTCAACAGGGCGCTGTCATAACAACTGCATCGCCGGCTATCGGGGTGATGTATGCTCCGAATGTACGTAATAGGTTACATATATACAATCTAATAATAAGTTAATTGGACATTTATGGAGTGTGAAAAATGGGAGTGTGCTGGTCGGCATTCTTGAACAAACACGCCCGTCAGCACATGCTACTTTTTCACACTCCATATATGGGCAATTAAGCCCAGATCCCCTGATATCGCATGACCTGTTATAGCCAATCAACAAGCGTGTTTATCACCCCTTCGGGTTAGTATCAGTAATGGTTTACTATTTTTCTAAGAAATTATAAAATTCTCTCTAAAAATATCTATTTTCGTTGGTTCCGCTTCATCTTCTTGCGAATCCTGTACATCAGTTTATATATCCAGAACTCATATCTTTTGCTACACTTACATAGTAACACACACTACCAACAGTAGTAATTATTATGTTATAATATATAATTATTAGTACAAGTTCTAACAATACAATGTGTAAAATGAGAACATCCATCACTACTTGTAGACAGAGAAGTTCACTCTAGCTCGCTCTGTGTCAGACTGAGCTGCAGAAAACAGAGTTGACTATTTATATCACCCAACCTGTCAATCAAAACAGACTGTTATTGATTACCCCTGTAGCGATGGACATGCAACCTGATTAGCTGCGCGATGCTCGGGCAATTTTCGATTAGGGCTGTAGCGATTAACGTTAATAAATTATAACCATACCTGTCAATCAAATTATCGATTATCGCTGTAGCGATGGACGCGCAACAGATTGGTTGAGCGATGGACACGCAATTACTGATTAGGGCTTTAGTGATGGACGCACATAGGTGAAATTAGTCACATCTGTGTTATCGATTATCCCAGTACCGATGAATGCACAATCTGATTGGCTGAGCCATGGATGCACAATTAGCGATTAGGGCTGTAGCGATGGATGTACATTGGTGAATTTATAGATGTGCATATATTATCGATTAACCCAGTAGTGATAGATGCACCGCCTGATTGGCTGAGTGATGGCCGCATATTATTGAAATCATAGATGGGCCTAGATTATTGATTACCCAAGTAGTGATGGATGCGCAATCTGATTTAATGGGTGATGGATGCACATTGGATTGGTGAAATTATAGACACACCAAAATTATGTATTCCTTCCATGTTTCATGACGGAGAGCTCTACGTCACATTCGTTGTTGCGTCAGCTAATATGTGACGTATCTGATCATGGTCTCAGATGCTTTAGTGACAGATCGGATCCCCTATTCGTATTAAGGCTTGTATGACCATAGATTAGTTGAAGATCCATAACATATTCCGAATCTGGTATCTTCAGTCATCAACATCTTAACCACGAGAACTTGGTCAGGCATATATTTTATTCAATAGGAGTTTCGCAAAAGGATTTTTTAAACTTACATCTGTCTAATTAAAGTCGTACATATAAAAAAAGCTTTCATATTAAAAACACGTTGCGTTCCAAAGCGCATTGGAGTAGGAATACGTGACCACTACCTCCGCAGACGTCGCGGCCACCGCAACCGCCATCGCTGCTGCAGCAACTGCTGCTGCTGCTGCTACTACTGTTGCTGTTGCTGTTGCTGCTGCTGCTGCTGCTACTACTACTACTACTACTACTACTACTACTACTACTACTACTACTACTACTACTACTACTACTACTACTACTACTACTACTACTACTACTACTACTACTACAACTATTACTACTACTACTACTACTACTACTACTACCACTACTACTACTACTACTACTACTACTACTACTACTACTACTACTACTACTACTACTACTACTACTACTACTACTACTGCTGCTATGCTGATGCTACTGCTGCTGCTACTGCTGCTGCTACTGCTGCTACTGTGTGGCCGTCTCCGCCATACTACATATACACCTGTGCAAAAGTTAAGCACCAGCAAAAACAATAGAACGTAGAAACATGATGGTACAACTAGGCTGCCATACTTTTTGTCCCCGCGTTAGCTGACATAATTCCAAGTACGAAATGCACATGCATGCATGACTTCACGCCGCTTGATGTCCGTGCGTGGCGGGAAACAGCACACGTGTTCAGTTATGTAAAAGTCCAGTTTGAGGTGTAGAACATTACATACAGATTTAGGCGACAAGATTAGGAATTTTGTGTTCATGACCGTGGTTTATTTGTACAGAGAGAATTAGCTCTTGATTGTGAACCGCTATGGCAAGACGAAGGTTAAGTGATCGTGTGAAATGGCAAATCATAGGCATGCATACCACTGGTATGTCATGCAGAGAGATTGGCAGACAGCTGAACATTAACCATACTGTAATCAGTCGTTTGATTGCAAAACCTGGGCAAACTAACGAGGTGAAGGACAGGCCTAGATCTGGAAGACCGAAGAAGACTACTGCCCGTGATGATCGAGCCCTAGTACGCCTTGTTAGGAGATCTCCATTCACCAACAGCAGAGTGCTCAGCCAGCAATGGGAAACGCGCAATAGAGTGTCAATGTCTACCGTCAAAAGGAGACTGTATGCTGCTGGCATGAAAGCTAGGAGACCTGTCAGACGTCCTCTCCTCACTGCACACCACAAAGAGGAGCGTCTGAGGTGGTGCAACGAAAGAAGACACTGAAACATGAGATCCTGGAGACGGGTACACTGGTCCGATGAAAGTCTGTTCCTGCTTCATGCCACAGATGGTCGAACTCGTGTATGGAGGTCCAGACGCACGGCGTACGACCAACGTAACATCATGGAAGAAGTTCCATTTGGTGGAGGTTCCGTTATGATATGGGGGTGCATCTTATTTGATTGTAAACTGGATCTGTTGACTGTACCTGGAACACTAAATGGACAAAGATATCAAGATTCCATACTGGATAGAGTTGTGGTCCCTCATTTTGTAAATCATGCACCTGGAACCCACCCTATATTCATGGATGACAACGCCCGACCACATCGTGCTAGAGCTGTGCATGAATACCTCCGCCAGAATGCCATCGAAACCCTACCATGGCCAGCAAGGAGCCCTGACATGAACCCTATTGAGCATATCTGGGACATTCTGGGAAACATGGTGAGAAGGAGGGATCCTCCTGTGCAGAACCTACAGGAATTAACAGACGCACTCCATCTTGAATGGCAACGAATACCACAATGGCGTATCAGTCGGTTGGTGACCAGCATGAGACGTCGTGTCCAGGCCGTCATCCAGGCACAAGGTGGATATACCCAGTATTAATAATGACAGTCTCAAACTCGCGCACAGATGTTAAACTTCATTTTCAGACACCATTAATGACAATCTAGCCACGTGTGTCAACTGTAGGGCAATAGTTGTCAGTTGTGTCAACGTAACCATATTCAGGCCTCGTTTTCAAGTTCAAACAAAAACATACAGTGTTTCTCCACCATCATAATCAGCATTCCTCTAGTTGCATTATTACCTCTTGCACTAAGATGGATGGGTACATAAATGTTTATGCTATTGCTTTCTTCATAGCACATGAATATACCCTCGCATGTGCGTAAAAATAGGGTGGTGCTTAACTTTTGCACAGGTGTATACATTGATATCGCGAAGGGAATGAACCCTTTTAATTTGAGAGATACGCCGAAATATACACTACTTTTAACTTACTTTCAGTTTGCACTTCTGGGGTCTACGGTCCTGACTGCAGAAATACATGCAGTAGCCGTTGTCCAATACATAGTGTTGGATCCTTATGCCATCACGTGACTGGAGAATGTACCTGGCAGACAGAGTGCACAGACATAGGCTACTGGAGAGCTAGATGCGACGAAAGTAAGCCTTTGTATCTAACACAATTCTGATTAAATATTACTGACAGGATTCAATATCTGGATAAATTTAAATGTTTAAGATATACTGTACCGGCTTTACTTTATTATACCTTTGGCGCCATCTCTCCTCTGTTTCTGTCTCACTATCCTGTGTGCTCTCTCTCCCCCTCTCTTCTTCTCGGTCTTTATCGCTCTCCCCTCCCTCTCTGTCTCCGTCTCTGCCCCGCCCCCTCTCTCTCTGTCTCTCTCCGTCTATATCCCTCCCTCCCTCCCTCCCTCTCTCTCTCTCCCTCCCTCTCTCTCTCTCTCTCTCTCTCTCTCTCTCTCTCTCTCTCTCTCTCTCTCTCTCTCTCTCTCTCTCTCTCTCTCTCTCTCTCTCTCTCTCTCTGTGCAATTATTTGTAGTCAAATTATCCTATGTAGATATCATTTATAAACAGTCATTATTACATATTCCAATTGTAAATGTAATAGCTATTGAAGCAATAGACATATATTTTGTTATGTAAATAACAACAGTATGATTTCCACGCCATAATTGTCTGAAATAATAATGTCCAGACAGAATAATAGTTTCGCTGGCGTTTTCCTAACTAGGAGTTGATTGCAATTTGCGCAGCGTTCTCTATTTAATGATCTTCACTTTTCAGCATGTCCGCGCGACCGATATGGCTATGGATGTAGCAAAATGTGTAGTGAGAATTGTCCTGCCCAGGCCAACAATGCAGACCGAATATGCCACTTTCAATCAGGAGAGTGCACAGATAGTCCGTGCTTAAATGGTTACAGAGGTGTAAACTGTGATAAAGGTAAATATTTATTTTGACCAAATTGAGTGTTTTAATGTCCTCAGTTTCCGGTATGTTTCATAATCAAAGGGCATATGTACAATTCCAGAGACTATCTTGAGCCAGAACTTTATGAGTAGATACATATTTTTGTATTACAGCCAAAGACGCAAATTGTGGCTGTCCGATCGCATCAGAGGATGGATCCTATTTTAGTCTATCAAACAAATGCCTACGAAGCTAAGGCGGACACCTAAGGAAAAATAACAGGACCTATTCTAGGTGCCGGTAATCAGGAAAACTTTTCGCCATTGCCCATTAGTGTCCATCTAATCAGTTTCTGAATGAATAAATTATACTCAATAACTGAAGAGTGTAAGCCTGTATAACAATGCATAACAACGACAAGAGATCCCTGATAACGCAGGTTACTAGACAATTATTGGTCCAGTACCGGCCCAGTAACATACATCATCACGGACGTAGCTAGGTACAACATCTTATCATATAAAACTCCGGAACCTAAAACGTGACCAATTTAATGTTTTATTTTACGAAAATTCCCAACCAAAACACAACATCGGATATGGTAAAAAAGAAAAATAATGCACAATTTCAGCTCAGAGGTTTTAAGCTATTATAGTATTACTCCTTTCATCATGTTAATTGTCTAGATTGATCAAGAAAATCCAAAAGGTTTTCTCAGTGAGTGTCAATTTGCTAGCCAAAAGAAGATTAGTTTTGAAAATTTACCACTGGAATGGCTGGCTAGTTATGGAGCCAGGCATCCCAGTAGTGCATTTACAAAAGATAGTCTTCTCTTGGCCAGGAGATGGCTGGTTTCTATGACCATTACGAAGCCATTTTAAGCGGCTTGGCCATTAAAGGGTTAACAAAGCTACAGAGAACAAAAAGAGTTAAATTCTGAGGATTACCGAGTGATAAGGATTTGGCTGCGAAAAATTGCTAAATGGAAAAAATGTTGAAAATAATGTCTGAAAATTCAGCATCTTTTTCTATATGTGGAAAGATTAAGTTAGGAGGGTTTGTTAAAAAAAAAAAATTGGTCTCGTTTTATTATATAAAATTGCGGATAGTAACCTGCCCTATGGCAGAGCAGTTGATCAACCTTCGAGACTAGTGAACCATTTGTTGCGAGTAATGACACGAGGTTACAACGCGAGTATGAAAGTAGGTCGATCCGATCCACCCGGGTACATATGAATTCCATCCCTTGTGTAATGCGCGACGGAGGGAAACAGATGGAATGAGATGACTGTCTCGTTGTGAGCTATACTGGCTCGCCTTAGTATCAAATCCAGCTATATCCCCTCCCACTCCCATGGGCTCTGATGTCATGCGCATGCGTTGTGAGCCAGAAATGTGCAGTTTGCCTTTCTTTGGTCATGTTTGTTTATGATCTCATTATTTGCTGCTGACTACCATATTTCTTTATTTATCAATCAACGTAAAACAGGAAGTATGTTATCACTTAACATGCCCATTGGTTCAATGCACTGATATTTAGGGATGAATCTACTTGTAGTGGTTACAGTGTACTTTAATGCCACTACCAGATTATTCCCGAAGCCGGATCTCAGTTCTGATAATCTTATTATCACCACATCACCGTGTCTGTAAACCTGTTGCTGTGAAGCTTAATGCAACAAATGGTTCCACACCTACAATGGAATTTCCTGGTTCAATTTCCACATGTATATACTTGGTTACTAATACTCAGTGAATCGCCCTCCCCAGCCCCGGTTTCCTCAGTCTGCTTAGAATAACTGATATAGCAAGTTTTAATTTCTGGCCTACGATCACGCAAAAACTCATGTTTTCTGTTCAAAGTCATAAACAACCGTGCTAGACTTAAACTGTCATGGTATGAAACACTGAACAGCATAGTCACACCCCACCCCCATTTTGAGTAATTCAATATGCCAACTTCAAGTGCCAACTACTTAGGTAACGGCATGCAGGTTACACGCCCCAAGCCAGGTTATTATCCCTCAGGAATAACTTCAATGGATCGCTCCACTATGAGGCGACTCTGAGTTCTAGCAGTCACCATGCTCTAGTCCCGACAACCAGAGAACCAAAAATGAGTTTCAAGAGGGAGACTCCAGCCAGTCTGGATTAACCTGCGCGTACTTAGTGTGTTAGACACAGTTGTCGTTAACATCATTGAACGCAGTGACCGATTCTTAACATTAGTGATCGGACCGTTCCCAACTGCGTAAGAGATCATCAGTATCGCCATAGCTGTAATCTCGAGCGATATAGTTAGCGGAAAATGAGCTAGGCATAATGATGCACGCATTCTCGAACAAGGAGACTAAACAACTTAATAAAACCAATTACTAGATAATATCATAAGACAGTTCATGAAGCCTACCGATGTGATTCTCCTGGTTCAAATAGTCCATGAGCCAACGTTCTTGCTATCATACAGTCCTTCACCATGTGTACTCTGTTACTAGTCCCCACTGATTTCAGAAAATCATCGCCACGTGACAATACATTGTGACAAATATTTTGTACTTTTGAGAGGCATTGTTGACCGTATAACATAATCTATGGAAGTATATAGTCTTAACACGATAGTATAGCCGTTTTGTACGTGGAGTGTTTTATATGTTATTTGTTTTACTAAAAGCAGTCATCCCATTCTCTTCTTCCACCATGCCTAATCCTCCGCCTATTCTCCTTTGTCCTTTTTCTTATATAAATATTATATGTATATGTTTCAATTCACTCTACTTACAGTTCCGGCGTGTGCCCTGGGAAGATGGGGAGGAGTATGCCAGTACTATTGCCACTGCGTGAATGGTGGTGCATGCGATGAGAGGACGGGGCAATGCGTAAGTGGTGTAGCTTGTGCACAAGGCTTCTCCGGATTATCCTGCCAAATAGGTATTGCATAATAAATAGTCTATGTATTGCTATATCTGTAGACGTTATTGCATCTAACCTGTTGATTAAATTAGGTGATTCCTGCTCCGGTTTGATGTGCAATCTTTCTTACTTTTAGGTATATGATTAGCTCTAGCAATACACGATAATTTAATGCACAGAAACACATACGACATACCTGGCCTGGGATCAGGTAAAATTTAAATGTGACTCGTTACAATTACTGTTACAGTGAACTATTCCAGCTACAGTTATAGTTACATCTGTTTGGCAATGTAACCTTTCCAGTCTATCCATCAAGCATATGACGTCTTAATCAACTACGTGGCGTGTAGAATGACGTCATAAGCAATGGTGCCATGAATGACGTAGATAAGTTTGTCAATACGCTTAATTGATGACGGACTAAGCGTTGTTGTACGAATTGTGTCTTTACTCTTTAATAAACATGCTGTTGAATATTTTAAAACTAAGTTGACTGGGCGCTGTCTCTGTCATAGGCAGCAGCAGCACTCAGTCAAATTAGTTTCAAAATATTCAACGGCTTACCTGCATAGTTTTCTGAAAATTGATAGTCAGGGAGTTCAGGGTTCAATCGATCCCAACGCGGTCGAGGCGTGAATGGAGCTTAGTTAGAGATGGGTCGGACATAGCTAAAAATGCTCCATTATTATAAGAAACTACAAAGACTTACTTTGCACCATTCTGGGTTAATAGTAAATCTGAACCCTGCTGGACATTTTAAACAACAGCTTCTAAGGAAATTAGACATTATGTACTCAGCGGTCAAGGGGCAGGGTGGCCCCTTATGGATAAAAAATACTAATTGTCTTTTTGCCAGAAATTACTTTCCATTGGTTAGGTTAAGTCAATAAACCTATTAAAATGGAAGAAAAAGTTATTGGTTTGATTGGCGTCTATCGAGCCCCTGATTCCAGTTCCCATGCACACGAAATCTAGGCTGGTTTATATTTCGGTCTGTTATTGGTAACTTTCCCAGTTTTACATTGGTACCCATTTATACTCCCGGTGGAGAGAGGCAACACGGAGTGAAGGAGATTACCTATGTTTCCACTGGCTGCTCGTCAGCAACCGTATCGCCTGACAGTCGAGCGTGATATGAACCCCTCACGACTGATTACCAGTCGATCATGCTAACGCCACGGCCAATCGTCTCCCATAAGCATATTAAAAGACACCATGTCACTCCCGTAACTGTAGCAGCTGGGCAGCTCCAAAGGCAGCTCTAGATAAACTTGATGCCTGCCTCCGCAAACATCTACGCACCATCACTGGACACCGATGACTGGACAGCATAATTTCCAACGATGCACTATACTATGTGTAATGCATCGCCGCTGTCAGTAAAAGTCCCCCATCAAAGATGGTCCATGTTTGGCTAAGGATGCCAGAACACACATCTGCTCAGAGATCCTTGGAATCTGCCCTACGGGGAACAAGCAAATATAAAACCACGGGAGCACGTCATTGCATACATCTGTTAAGCGTGCTACGAGGTGCCATTAAGAATGCAAGACTCGGTACACTCAAATCAAGAATGGACCTGAGGAAGCTAAAGATTTTGGCTGAGGACAAGACACAGTGGCCAAAAGCGAAGACGGACTGATTGCAGCTGTATGATGTTTGTACTACTACTACTACTACTACTACTACTACTACTACTACTACTACTACTACTACTACTACTACTACTACTACTACTACTACTACTACTACTACTACTACTACTACTACTACTACTACTACTACTACTACTACTACTACTACTACTACTACTACTACTACTACAGCCGTAGAATACAGTAATCATATATACTCCCTTAAAGGAAAACTCAACTTATCTTAAACTAACCATTCAACTGATAGAACTTGCTACCCATAATCCATCGCTGATATTTGAGCTTTCTATTGTGCCGACAATGAAAAATATCCAGGATTTAATAGCTAAATGTTGATAAATTTCTACGACTTGTGATAGCTGACGTGCTTTACTTTACTACCAATAAGAAAAGACTAGCGTGTCTGCCTCGGTATACGCACTCAGTCATAGAGGTTCCATCTATAGTTTGGCAATTTGGTATAAAACCAATCATACAGGTAAGCTGTTGAATATTTTGAAACTAATTTGACCGGAAGTTGTTGCTGCCATAGGCGGCAACATCTTCCAATCAAACTAGTTTCAAAATATTCAGCAAGATAATTATTAGATAATAAAGAATGTAATGCACTGGCATTTACCTGACATCACACACTATCACTTGATGAGACAAAATGGTGGAGGGACCGATCACCGTTAAACATTTACGCGATATTACAAAGCAGATAATTGTGATACAGATAAGGGAATGTGACAGGATATGAATGATATGGAATCTATAAACCATAATCTATCAGTTCAATACAACATTTGAGATTAGATTAGCATCCCTTTAATGACAACATCTCCCGTTAAGGGAACGTTAACCCATTTAGGGCAAAGGTAGCCCAGTTTCTATAACACTATCACCGAAGTTCGTCAAGATGTTGCCCTTGGAGCCTCGGAGATGCATGTTGCTAGGGTTACAGGTAAACTATACCCCTTAGTTTCAAAGTTACACCTTAGTGGGCAAAGTTACGAGTTTTCGTTTTTGGCAAAAATGAACTTTCCTTGGTTGGGAAGAGTTTAATGGATATATTAGTAGATAACCCATATCACCTTGAAATCTCAAGGTCGCCCCATTAACGGGAATGTTACCCTTCATGGTATCAACGCTATCAGTTTTCGTTTTAGGCAGAAATTAGCTCTCCTTAATTTTCTACGTCCAATGTGGACATTTAATAATACCTTAACGCCCATATTGGTGCCCATCCATCCCATTTTGGTTAAAAGTACCAGTTTTCGGGTTTTTGATAGAAATTTACTCCTCTTGTTCTGAAATGTTGAATTTAAATATTTTCAAAATGCCTCCAAATCCTTGTTTGTTCCGATCGACGTGAAATTCGGCCAACCTTTAGATCTTATATCGACTTTATTCATTATCAATTAAAATTGATCCATCCAATGGTTTTCGAAAAATCGGAATTTGTGAATGTGTCCCGTTAGGGAATGTATAGGAGCAAAATTTAATCTGTGTTGTCTCTAAGAGCTTTTTAGGCGATTTAATTCAAATTGGAAGATCTCTATCCCACTCGGTGCATGGGATAGGGGGAGGGGGAGGGGTCTCCCCAAAGACGGCCATACAGGCTTCAGTGGTTGTTGAGATACTCATTCATAAAAGAACATTTTGACATTGTTATAAATCATATCTCTATGATCACGACAGATAACAAATTAAAAAATACATAGCCTAAGAATATTTCCGAATAAAGATAATTGATGTTCATGGACAACATTTCTGTGTTTTTTTCATAGCCCTAAGGATCCGTTTGCAGAATTAAAATCAGCTTAGCCGTCCTTGAGATAATCTCATTTTAGTGAAAAACTAAAATTGTGCACGCGCGCGCCCTTGCAGGCCAGCGGGGAGAAGTCAGAAGGCTTAAAGTTTAACTGGCATAAGTTGATTTTAATGCAACTCATCCAAAACCGTCTGACGGAATTCAACCAAATTTGGTATGCCAGTTACCCATACCAACGTGGAGTTCACGAGCACATGTACTTTTTGGTCCCCAGTGGTTTGGGGAAGGGGGGGGGCATACGTTCAAGAAGTTGATTGTAATGCAACTCCTCCGAAACCTTTGGACGGAATTCAACCAAATTTGGTATGTGAGTAACACATATGAGTTCAGAGAGCAAGATTTCCGAATAAGAATCATTGATGTCCATGGAAAACATTTCTGTAGTTTAAGTCTGTATGCTTAGTCACCAACAACTTTCAGTCAAATTGTTTTCAAAATATTTAAACCACATGGAAAATGTCGTCTGCAGAAATTTAGCAGGCCAACCGTTAAATAAAAGAATACATGATCATTAACTTCGAAATAACATTGTTTTATCAATAGTGCACACTGTTTACAGGCAATAAGCGTCATGGAGACAATGATCGTCAGACTTGTTCTGTGTAATTTCTCTACTCACGCGCACGCGATTATATGATTTTATTAAATCTTCAGATTTGTGTTTTATAATTGCCCTACATATTTCATTACCAGCTGAGCGTGCTTGTGCGCGGGTAATGAGTGCATGCGTGTGCTCGTGCGTTAGAGCCTGTCTCAGTGTCTGTTCGTCGGACATCGGTCCGTCCCTCTGTCCATCCGCCCATCGGTCAGTCCATCAGTCCGTCTGGGTGTTTGTGTCTCCAGAGGTGCATCTAAGAAAATGGTAATGCGATTTGGCTCCAATTTTAACACAACAAAGGATGGTTAAAGAGGATTTTCAGACTTTGGATGCCATCCGGATAAGATACCCATCGATATCGCGGAAACAAATTGTCCGATTTAGCTAAATTTTAACACAAAAAAGGTCTGACCGCCCACTAAGGTTCCGCGATTTTGGATGTACTCCGAAGTATTCGAATAAATATGGGACGCCTGTGGAAAATAGCGACAAATGTACGCTGACAAAAATGAAAGTT
>CM067369.1:208972736-209030236 GCA_034401795.1 Chaetoderma sp. LZ-2023a | reverse complement strand
TTGACTGGACGTTTTGTCATAATTCGTCATCGAACGAATACACTTACCTTGTGTGAAGTAGAAATTAAATGTAAGAGTTTCCTGTCAGCTGATCTGTTATTAAGATGTGCTAGTTATGTGAGAGATGTATCAACGAATAAAGGGACGAACAAACAAATGAACGAGCGGACGAACGGATGAACGAATGGTGGATTGAGTGGTTGGATGAATGAATCAATGAATGCGAGTTTGATTGAATGATATATGAATGCATATAAATTCATATTTGCTAAATATTCTTTGGCAGATGAAGACGTCCATATCAAGCCCATTACTCTATGTTGCAATTACTGCTACTCCTTCCCATCTGCCCATGCTCCTTTCTCCTATTCCACCTCCCCCTCCTCCTCTTCCACCAATTCAACCCCTCCTCCTCTTCCGCCTCCTCTTCCGCTTCCCGTCCGCCTCCTCCGCCGCCGCCTCCGCCGCCTCACCTTCATCATCCGCCTCCTTCTCCTCCTCCTCCTCCTCCTCCTCCTCATCCTCATCATCCTTTTCCTTCACACATACACTTTCTTGTGCGATTTTTTTTATCGATGGCTACTGCTAATAAATTTATGTTATGTTGCAGCGTGCACATCTGGATTTTACGGATTCCATCAAGGTGAATGTATCATCCCCTGCCGTTGTCTCAATCCACTAGAGTCGTGTAGTATAAATAATGGCGCCTGCTACCAGTCAGGATGCCCCCCATTGGCTAGTGGATCTTCATGTAGCGGTAAACACATTAAAAATAATCAGGATTAAATAGCATACGCCATCCAAATCGTATAATACTTTATAAATCATATGTACTGTGTTAACTTCTCAATGACTTTGACATTTGATGAATTGACATGACACTATGGAGATATTGAATGTTTGATATTGCAAATACTTCTTATTTAACCATGTTGATAGGAAATCTTAAATAGTGACACCATCTATGTGATATCACATGCCATGGGCCTATCCGTGTCTGATGACATATAATACATGAATTGAATTGTAATTTTGAATATTTTAAAGATTCAAATAGGTATGTGTGTATGTGAATGGTAGCGTGTGTAAATCTAAGTCTACATTATCTTGTTAGTGGATTGCCCCGGAGCAGGCACTTTCGGACCATATTGTCATCACAACTGCCACTGTGGCAACACCGGGAGCACCGCGGGATGTGATAGACAAACAGGCGAATGTCTAAGTTGGATTCCTTGCGTTGAGGGCTTTTTCGGACCAAGTTGTCAAACAGGTATGAAATAGACAATTATTTGCACTATCTGAAAGGTTATCTAGGTCAAATGTGTAATATGACGTCATAATAATTACGTCATGAATGACTCGATTTAGTCAGTCTTAAACGTTTAATAGTCCGTCAGCTTGTATGAATTGTATGTCTTTCCTATTTAATAAACATTGGCAGCAACATTACCCCGTTAAATTAGTTTCAAAACATTCAACAGCCTATCTGTATAGTTTTCTGGAAATTGATAGCCAGGGCGTTCGTTGAGTGATGTGTGGATGGGGATAAAACTGGAAAGGTCTATTCTGAGCGCCGAAGTTAAAGGCATAACATAAGGCTAGGTGACCACGTGTATGTGTGCGAATACATACGCCGATACACGTAATACGAGACGGGATTCCATATTTATCTACATAGACAGTGAAATTGGTACATGTGCCTCTCAGAATGCCGTAGCCACTCGGAATTCAGGTGAACAAACATAATTGTCTAGAATAAAATAAAACATAGTGCAAACGAACAAGAGGGTGGGTGTGTGTGTGGGTTGAGTAATTTCTATTGGAAATTTACATACATATTGGATGATAGTTAAAAAGGATGCCAGTTTGTATGTTACTTATTGATTTTTGGACATATGACCTGATCAGCACCAGCATTTTGAGTGGCAGTTAACCAGGGTCAACGTTATAGTAATCTAACCATTTACCCCTCAAATCGGCCAAAACGGCTTCTACAGTGGCCTTCAGAAATGTCCATTTGCAGACCAAGAGAAGATTATCTTTGAAAATTTACCACTGGAATGATTGGCTCGATAATCGAGCCAGCCATTCCAGTGGTAAATATTCAAACATAGTTTTCTCTTGGTCTGCAAATGGACAGTTTGAATTAAAAAATTGAAAATTTCTTGAAATAATTTAAGTGTTAAAGGGTTTAAAATATTTTCAGAACATCATAGATGCTTTGTAGTATGGAGTTATGATATTTAACACAATTAACATTGTAACTGACACAGCTAACGTGATATATTTGCTTAGATAGCATCGCTGCAATGGCGCAATCTAGTTTTATCCATGCCCCACCCATCTATAGCTAAACTCCACCCACACTTTGCACGTGTTTGGATCACCAGAGTCACCTCCATAGAATGCGGCGCGGTCAGGCAGAGGACTCAAAACAACGTGGGCATTTAATGAACATTTCCAGTTTTAGTTATTCCCCGCCCATCTATACCTAAGCTCCATCCACACCTCGCTCGTGTTACGATCGATGGATGTCTGAACACCATGACTATCAGAAAACTATACAGGTACGCCGTTAAGTATTTAAAAAAGAATTTGACTGGGTGCTGTTTCTGCGAACAAAGGCGTGTATATCAACCATGGTTAAGTAATAGAAGTAGCATGCTGAGAGATTTCAGGCGTTGTTCACACAATAAGGGTTTTTAAACGTATTTTATTGTAACATATATGCACAATGGGATTGGGCACAAGTTCTGTCAACTTACTGACGCCCTCTCCTAACAATACGGCTTAAAGAGGAAAATCCCGATCTATATGGTTACTTTAAAGGCACACGGCCATAGCATCATCCAAAATGTTGTGTATTAAAACTAAGAAATTTAGTCTATAAAACAAACGTACCGAAGATTTCATGAAATGGAATGGGCTTTTCCACTTTATCCATCCATCATATGACGTCATAATCAAATACGTGACGTGTAGAATCACATCATAATGAATGACGTCATTATGAAGTCATGAATGACGTAGATAAGTCCGTCACGAACGCATATTTGAAGACGGACTATGCGTTGTTGTACGAATTGTATTTTCTTTACTATTTAATAAATATTCTGTTGAATATTTTGCAACTAATTTGACTGGGCGATGTTGCTGCCATAGGCAGCAACAGTGCCTAGTCAAATTAGTTGCAAAATATTCAACAACTGACCTGTATAGTTTTCGGGAAATTGATAGTCATGGCATTCGGATCGATCAATCCGAACACGGCGAGGCGTGCGTGGAGCTTAGCTAGAGGTGGGAAAGATACATTATATTTTCGAGGTAAAACATGCCAAAGCGCGAGCATTTTCGATTTGAAGAAATGATTTGCATTACAATCAAACCAGCATATAATGAGTATTTTCAACATTTTGACTGTATAAGGAATTTTATTTTTGCTTCCGTTAACAAGCAGTATATGACGTTCAATTTCATGTTAAAAACTGTTAAATAATTTCAGAAAATGTTGCGTTGAGGAGGGAGACCTGGCAGGAGACATCTCTTACGTTGGGCGCATTAATTTTCAGCTCTAATCTGGCAGTAGATGTTCAAGCAGATGCCACCGTCCCTGACACGTGTAGTCAAATGCCGGGAGGTGTTAATGATCCGTTCTGGCATATTGATTTGGGAGTCATAAGACGCGTGAACAGCGTGAGGATTACGAGGCTAGCGAGTAAGACCTTAGCGTCGTGGATGATCCTGTGTTTAGCACACCCAATCCATCTACTGCATCTAATGGAGAAATGCAGTCTATTCATCAATCATATGACGTCATAATGAACTACGTGATGTGTAGCCGTGGAAGCGGACATCATAATATAATCAATTATGTTATGAATGACTAGATTTAGTCCGTCTTACACGCCTAAAAGTCCGTCAGGTGGTACGAATTGTATGGCTTTGTTATTTAAGAAACATGCGGTTGAATATTTTGAAACTGATTTTACTGGGCGCTGATGGCAGCCACAGCATCCAGTCAAATTAGTTTCAAAATAATCAGCAGCTTGCCTGTATAATTTTCTGGAAACTTTGAGTCAAAGTGTGCATGGATCAGTCGATCCCAATACGGGCAAAGCGTAGCTTAGCTAGAAATGGGCGGGGAATAGCTAAACTGGATTCATCCATTACTTAGCTTGTCTTCTTCGTGGAGATCTAGGATAAACGGTAGGCGCTAGGCAGTTTGTCAAATGTGTTAGAGTCAAACACTCTTAGAGCTCTTTGGATTTGTAAGATATAAACAGGAACCTCCTGCAAACACACCAATAGGCTGCGCTAAATTTTGCTAGCCACAGTTCACCCTATCTTTTAACGCCAAGAAAGGCCTGAATAAATCAGTACCTTTCTCTTTAGCTCTGAAAAAGAAGAGTGCCAACGTATTCTGAAATTACTGATTAAATACATACCTACTCTAATTTTAAATATGAACATTTTTACTACAATGATTGTAGCATAACTAGGTGTCGAGCAGATGTCTTATCAGATCTTCAGTGACCAGAGATATTTATATATCGATATTCTGTTTCGTACTACCAATTGTTTCAGCATTAAGACAACACGAACGCGTATCACGCATGTACGCACTCCCTTGCTCGCTCTGTCACACACCCACCCACCCACACACCGACCCACTCAGTCATCCACCCACAGGCACCGACACGCGCACGCACGCACACAGGTACGTATAAATATATATATATATATACATTATATTTAATATATATATATTATTGATTTAATATATATAGCACTGAGGACGGAGGGCTACGAGGTGTATGTGAGTAACAGTCGGGATGTAATAAATCAACGGAGGACGCTCTGCTTCGCTGAGACATCGTCCAGCAATACTCTGAGTCAAAGAACCTTTGTTGCGCAATGTGTATCTACCATAGAGGGGCGTTATATACATATCCGTGCTGGTCCGAACCACGTGCTCAGTCTCTGCGATGTGTCAGTCCCACGTGAGTATACCCATTTCATCGATCCTATCATTCTATTTTCTCCTCTTCTCAGCAACGCAGTCCAAACCATTTTAACATTTTCTTTCAATTTAATGTTATATATTGTTGAATGGTTCTATAAAGATTGCATATTTTTAGTCTGTCTCTCAACAAGCGTGGTACATTTCACCCTTTGCCGGTGAAGCAAATTTGTTTCCTTTAGACGGTATATAACTGACCGATACAGATGAAATAATAATAATAATAATAATAATAATAATAATAATCTTTATTTCAAGAGGGTACATCGTCAGTGGCCTGATGTTCCCGAGGCCCTCAAAACATATATACACTATGTACAATAATATATAATTATATACACGCCAGGTATGTACAAATAGACATGTGTACAATAATTGCACTTACACGCACGCATGCACGCACTCGCTGAGACACGCAGGCGATATCATGGTAGCTGTGTTCATTGTGTTTTATTGTATTTATACTATTCACCTTTTTAGAGCACCCATCTATCAATCTGACGTCATCTGACGTCATAATCAGCTAACCGGCGTGTAGGATGACGTTATTATCATTATATCATAAATGATTATATATGGCCCGTATGGGGGGAGGGGGGGGGGAGGGGGGGGTGGCGGCGGTCGTAATAATAATAATAATAATAATAATAATAATAATAATAATAATAATAAATATAGCCGCAAGCGGCGATGCACCGGGTGGGCTGCGGGGTGGGAAGGGATGGGGAGAGGGGGTGGGGGCTAGCATCCCGGTTGCTAAGACGAGAACCTTATCTGAGCCAGCTCTTATAGGTGGCTTAGAGCCTAAGTAGCCTCTTAGATTTTATCAAGTTGGATTAATGCTGTCAGTTTTATGGAATTATGTGAGAAGGTTACAGTAGGAATCTTCTTTATCCGACCAGTCTACCCATCATTGAATGTGGATTTGAAAAACAAACAATCGTGCGTCAACAATGGCAGTAAAAATAATATAAATGAAATCGGCTCAATTTTTTTTGAGAAGGGGACAATTCAATTCTCCAATTGCTTTAGTATTGTCAATTTTGGTGGGAAAACGATCCAAGATGGCCGCCAAACCGTTCGTCCGACAGTATTGAAAATGACAAATTTGGAATCAGAAGACCCAAAAACGTATGGAAAACCAATTTCGCCTTCAAATTTCAACAAATTAAAACATTCAAAATGGCCGCCAATCATGCTGAATTTTGATTGGTCGACGGCGGTCATGGTTTTTGATGTATCAATTTCTCTTGGACAAATAGTAATGCCCCTCAGTACCTAATCATATCAGCCAAATTTCGGTCCAATCCGTTCTGGAGAAGAAGTCGTTTTCACGAAAACTAGGTCATTCAAGATGGCCACGTAAGTTTTCGGCCGATCAAATACCCTTGAACAGACTTTGTTCACCCATGCCCTAGGTGACATTTCATGAGTTTTGAATCAATCCGCCAAGTGGTTTCAGAAGAAAAGATTTTTAAATACGTTTCCCGAAATACTACAAAATCCAAAATGGCCGCCGGCCTAATAGGCCGACCAGCGTTATTTGAACAAAATCAGATCTCGATTACCAAACAATGCTTCCTGCAAAATATAATTGAAATCCACCCAGTGGTTTCCGAGGAGAAGGAATTAAAATTTTTCAATTGCTTTACTATGGAGGAATTTGGCGTGAAAACGATCCAAGATGGTCGCCAAACCGTTCGTCGGACAGTATTGAAAATGGCAAATTTTGAATCAGAAGACTCAAAATCGGTTGTAAAACCAATTTCGGCTTCAAATTTCAACAAATAAAAAAATTCAAAATGTCCGCAAATCATGCTGAAATTTGATTGGTCGATGGCAGCCAGGTTTTTGGACATATCAATGTCTCTTGAAGAAACTCTAATGCCCCTCAGTCCCTAATCATATTAGCCAAATTTCCGCCCGATCCGTTCAGCTGTTCTGGAGAAGAAGTCGTTTTCACGAAAACTATGTCATTCAAGATGGCCTTCCAAGTTCTCAGCCAATCAAATACCCTTGAACAAACTTGGTTCATCCGATGCCCTAGATGATATTTCATGAGTTTTGAATCAATCCGCCAAGTGGTTTTGGAGGAGAATTTTTTTAAATACGTTTCCCGAAATACTACAAAATCCAAAATGACCGCCAGCCTAAAAGGCAAACCAGCGTTTGTGTTAACAAAATTAGATCTCTATTACCTACCGATGCTTCCTGCAAAATATAATTGAAATCCACCCAATGGTTTCCGAGGAGAAGGCATTTTAAATTTCCAGTTGCTTTACTATAGGGAATTTGGCGGGAAACGAATCCAAGATGGCAGCCAAACCGTCGACCGAACAAATTCGAAAATGCCAGATTTCGATTTCTCGACCAGACAAACATATATAGGCCCAAGTTGGGCATCAGAATCCATTAAATAAAAAATTCAACATGACCGAATGTTTTTCAAGCTCTTAACTTCTCTTGAAGAAATTTTATAGCGAGGCACTCTCCGCTGCTTCTGACCAAATTTCTGCTGATACCGTTCAGTGGTTCTGGAGAAGAAGATTTTTTAAAATGTGGGAAAATTTTCATGAAATCCAAGATGGCCGCCAACCTTTCGAGAAAATCATATCGATTCACACGGAAAACCTTTGCGCTAATAAGGCCCGCTTGCCATGCAAAGCTTGAACTTCATCGGCATTTTTGTCTATTCGCGAACAAACAAAAGCACGGAATAATAAAAAACCCAAAAACCCAGAACGAAAACAATAGGGTGCCAAGCACCAGCTTGGCCCCCTAATAATAAATCCATTGATCTGCCGTCTTTCAATATTAATTCTAAAGAAATTAGGATTGGACATTTAAATGTTCGGCACCTGGTGCCTAGGATTGACCAGTCAAAACTGATTATGGAGAAGTGTGAAAAAGAACTTGAAGTTTCCTGTACTACTGAAACATTTCTGTCATCAACAATCCCAAATAATTCCATTGAAATTGAAGGCTATGTCCATGAAAGAAAGGACAGAAAAGAACGGGAAGGTGCTGGGATTGTACTATAAATGGCTGATAACTATTCAGATGTGAGGAAACTTAATTTTGAAACTGATGAACTGGAAACTCTATGGATTGAAATGAGACGCTTTTATACAAAGCCTTTCCAATTGGACTGTGTCTATAGATACCCCCCACCCCACCCCACCCCTTTGATTCACCCGCTATCTGGATTGATGAATTTGCAGCTATGTTAGAAAAGGTATATTCCGAAAACTCAGATATTAAACTTGTAGGAGATATTAATTTCGACATTATTAAAGCAGATAATCATACATGACAGTCTTTAATTGAACATTTTGATTTAGAGCAACTTATACGTAATCCAACCAGAGTTACAGAGAAAACATCTAAACTGATTGACCATGTGTATGTCACGGATAAAGACAACATTCAATCGTCACATGTCGGCTCTTTGGAACTATGTGACCATTATCCAATATTCGCTGTACGCAAATGTAAAACATTCACAACTTAAAATTCGCACCAACTTATTAAATACAGGAGCACCAAAAGCTTTAATGAAGCTAAGTTTCTTAGGAACCTGTCTGTATGTGATTGGCGTTCTATAGGTTATTTAGGTAGTCCAGATCAAGCACGTGATCTATGATATGCAAAATTCATTAACATTATAAATAAACACGCTCCTGTCATTGAACGCAGAGTTAAACGTGTATGTCAACCGGGATGGATGAACAGAGAAAATTTAAAAACAATGAAAGAAAGAGATTATCATAAAAACGTAGGAACATGTTGAATTCTAAAACGTTAAAGCAAACAGTTGCGTATTTGATTAAAGCATCTAAACGAGATTATTTTGCAAATAAATTAGAAGCAGGCAAAAATAATCCGGCTAATAGATGGAAAACTCTAAAAAACAAATCCCAAGACAAACAAATTACCTTCAATGATCTGTGATGATAATGGAAGTGAAATTCAAACCCCCACAAATGCAATCTAAACATCTTAATATATATTTCAGTACAATTGAGTCAAAACTGACACACTCCATGATAAAACAAAGGTCAATGGCATTTGATAAGCTATCAGAGCATGTTCTTAATAAAGTTCCAGAAAATATAGAGTTTCGAATTCCATATATAACTGTTGGATATGTGTCCAGAGAACTTAGCAACTTAAAAACAAATAAGTAGGGTTACGCTGAAATGAACACACACTTCCTCAAAGCTGCAGTATCAATAATTGTACCCTCAATTCCACTTATTATAAACAAAAGCATAGCTACGGAAGAATTCCCCAAAATGTGGAAATGTGCAAAAGTACCTAAAGCCTCTACATAAATCTGATTCAAAAACCAATATTAGCGATTATAGGCCTATCTCTATATTACCCATTATCTCTAAGGTTATTGAACGACACATACATGATCATATGTATAAATTTATAACTAAGTTTAATTTATTAGTGGAATCGCAATCAGGCTTCAGACCTAACCATTCATGTGAAACTGCATTGTTAAATCCAGTGGAAAGATGGCGTTATTCGATAGATAACGGCGACCTTATTGGTTCTATTACGGTTGACTTTAAAAAGGCCTTTGATCTTGTCATTCATGACATCCTATTACAAAAATTAAGCATTTACAAATTCAGCTATAATGCGTTAAAGTGGGTTTCTTCATATTTAAATGGCAGACAACAATACGTTTCAATTTCTGGAAAGAATTCTAAACCACTGCCCATCGATATTGGAGTACCACAAGGCTCAGTTTTAGGGCCACTTCTGTTCATTTTATATGTTAATGATTTACCCATGTGTGTCAACGATCTTATGGATATGTATGCTGATGATACAACTATGTACGCTGCTAGCTCAAATATCTCTGAAATTCAAGAAAATCTAATTAACGGTATGAAGTCTGTAGGAGAATGGGGTGTAAATATTCCAGTGGAAATCAACAGAAATATTAGGCTAACCCGGTCATTTTGTATAACAGACGATTTTGTGTTCCAAACACTTTTTATGACTGTCCAGAGTCCACACAAGAAATTCTCACAAATTCACACTTGGGGAAACCTGATTTTTAACCCTTTGAAGTTAGGGAACGAAATGTGAAAAATATTTACCATAAATAGGTAATCTGTTGAGAATTTTATAAAATTAGACCTACTGACAATTGCTATTGTCAATTGTGTATATGACAACAAATCCCAGTCAAATTACCTGTAAGACATACTAATGTAAATTAAAATTAATCAGTAAAACCTGTCTATAACAACCATATATGATTTGATACATGAGTGTGAATTCCAAAACATGGTACATCAATGTATGGCCAGTTTTTTTTAAAGATCTGACGGAGAGAGTTACACATATGGACAGCAACTAATGTCCTTTCTTGGAGCGGACTGTAAGATCATGGAGGGTAGTGGGATCGATGATTTGTGGGCAACCGTGTATGCTAGGAATTCCCTACCTAGGATAATGGAGGGAAAAGCTTACACAAAGACATTAAGAGCATGCCTCCTTACAGATGCCGCATTGCATCTTTTGCTAATTCAACCCAATGTTGATATAATTTCTCTACAAGGCAGTGCTGCAGACAACACACCCATCCGTACATATGGTGAATCTGAATTTGCAGAGCTGCAAGATGAAGAAAGTGATGTAGATCCTGATAGCGATGACGCTGCGGATGAGCAAACAACCGAAACAGAGACATGCTTTGAAAGTCAAACACATATGTCAACGGATGATATGTGGTCAGAGTTGCGCAATTTATACGATGCTATTATGTCATATGATATTTCAGCAGACGATGTTTGTGACAATGTCCATTTGCAAGACCTATGTAAGCAAGTTTCTAATTTGAAGGAAAACGTAGAGAAATCAAGAACTGGTAAATTGTGGTCGTTGTTCATGGAATTTGTCACCATTGTACGATTGTTCATCAGGGCTGAGCGTACTGGTAATTGGCTCCTTCATTTAAAGGCGACAAACTAATGTTGCCATTCTTTGCTGCTGTAGGGCACAACAATTACACAAAGTGTTGTCGCCTTTACCTCCAAGATTCTGATGATCTATGTACTTGTCTGGATGGTCCCATGCACGAAGGGCACTTTGCTGTACGCAGGAATGCTAAACTGTATAGGAGTGGTACCTGGTCTGATATGACAATTGAACAGAGTCTAATGAGAGCTGGGAAGACACAGGGTGGATTGATCAATATAACGCACAAGGAATCCGCTAGAACAAAATGGCTTCTCACTGAACACATCATAGCACAGTACACACACACACTCTGCGGTCATTGACTAACACGTTCACCGGGACATGGTCGGAACAACACAGAGATGTTCACCCTGAAAATATGAGACGAGATGTAGAAGACATGAAGAAATTCACTCTGTTTCTCAGAGAACACAATCCATTCGCAGTTGAAGACGACCAACTGAGAAATATCGCAACTGGTTTGATTGCAGACCATCGTGTTACTGCCGATGATGCCATTGATATTGGTCGAAGAATTCATGAGAAGTTAAATGAGAAAAGGTTTGGCGACACTACGCTATAGAAAGCAGATCAAGCTGTAACATTTGCTGTCATGCGAAAGGTAGTTAAAGTAGGAAATGAAGATGTCCATATGTCTTCCCAGGAGCTGTACCATCTCTTAATGTCAACTGCATCTGTTTCAGGACCTCCAGACAAAGCGATCTTTGAATAGGAGCTTGCAACGGTATGCCCCGCCCTCTTCCACGATGACGGAACTATGAGGAAATCGCAAAAGTCACAACTGGCGAAGTATATAATTGAAAGGAACACATCAATGCTACAGCAAGAGACAACAGAGCCAGCTGCAAGAGTATTTGATGGCTGCGCACTTTTGCATCGGATACCATGGCCTAAGGTTGGAACAATGGAGACCGTTTGTAGCTCATTCGTAGCATCAGTAGTACATTATCAGAGGCTTGATGGGCCTGTATGCGTTATATTTGATAACTATCAAACTGAGACCACAAAAGATCAAGAACAGAAGCGACGACGGCTTAATCAAGTTGGCGCTCCTGATGTAGCTGTCCAAGACAACACACCTGTTCCAGGAAACAAAACTGGATTTCTATCAAACAAACGCAACAAGCAGAATACCATAAATCTGTTGGCAAAACATTTATCAGATGCAGGTGTTGAGGTGGTACATGCAGTAGGCGATGCTGATGTGGTGATTGTAAGGAGAGCATTAGAATTGGCAGGAACTGACAGAACAACGATAGTTGTTGCACACGTCTGTGTTCCTCGTGTAGTTGCTCCAAGAAAGGCATTCCCTGTAGCATACATTGTAAATTTGAAGGTCACTGCATTAACAGCTCGAAATTTGAAAGTGAAAATGCATAGACAAATTTCAGCCATTCTGCATGTTCGCTGTGTTTCACAACAGTCGCTCAGTTTGCATTAAATTTATAGTTTATCAAGTGATTTTGATGATGACATACTTTAAACTGTACAACACTTACCAAAGCACGGGTTCTTAGAGTCAAAATACATATTACCTGGTTATTGGTCATCACCTTGGCGGCCATTTTGAATTTTCTCTAAAAAACATATTTCCCCATGTGTGAATTTTGGAGAATTTTTCTGGGATGTATTTTGGGCCATACCGAAGTGATTAAAACAAAAATTTGTCTGTTATACAAAATGTCCGGGTCAATGTCAATTTCGACTGTACTAAAATAATAAAATGTTGTTAAATATGGGCAAAACTAAGTTTATTACATAGCTAAAATGGAAAGGTCCATTGCAGCTGAATAACAGTAATGAGGAATGGATCTATCATCTCTAAGCTGAATATCTTTGTGATAAAATACACATTAGTTGGTTTTAAAACATTAGAAATGTGTATTTTTATGCATACAAAATTGCTTAGCATGCAATACGCAAGTTAGCTTTTCTGTTGTGTATATGTGTATATATGTCCCATTGTCGTTCGCAGATAATACAGCTTGGCGTATTTACAAATAGATGCATTTATTTACTTAATCTGTTTGTTAAACAGTATGCTCTAGACAAATGTTTGGCGATGACTGTACTACGCCATGCAAATGTCAGGACAATACTGAAGCATGCGACGCGGTTACTGGCGAGTGTCTGTCTGGTTGTCTTCTTGGATGGGCAGGCCCAGGATGTCAAGGTAAGTAGCACTACGCTATTTTTCACTCTATGCACAGATAATTACACATATACAGTGATATCATTCTGTTTTATCTCTTGGCGGGGAAATGTTGTTGGTCAAACATCGGCATGTTCTCCATTCTTGTGCCAGCCTATATCTCTGAGGATGCAGCCGGTACGTTGGTGCACTCAGTATGAACCCACCCGGAGGGAGCAACACTTACCTAAGTCACCTTAGTAAATGTGGTTGAACCGAAGAACCTTTGTGAAGATTGTCTGAAACTGTATCTCAAATTGACATGCTGGTATCGGTGAATCACTGGTAAAATGTACCATTGCTATACCACGGTAATTAATAATGGACGTTTCCAGTTTTAGCTATGCCCCGCTCATCTCTATCTAGGCTCCACCCACACTTCGCCATGTTGGTACAGATCGATCCCCGATTACACTAACTATCAATTTCCTGAAAACTATACAGGCAAGCTGTTAAATATGTTGTAACTAATTTGACTTGGTATGGCAGCAACAGCACCCAGTCAAATTAGTTTCAAAATATTCAACATATATTTATTAAATTGTAAAGACATACAATTCGTACAACAACGCATAGTCCTTCGTCAAATATGCGTTCGTGACGTACTTATCGACGTCATCCATGACGCCATTCATTATGATGTTATTCTACACGTCACGTAGTTGATTATGACGCCATACGGTGGGGTGATAAAGTGGAAGGGGCTATTGCTGTTTATCACAGACCTATATACCCAGGCCTAATCGAACTGTAATACCAACTTCATGCAAGGAAAAGACAACGCACCTACAGACGCCTGAGCTGATTAACCTCTTCAGGAAACTGTTGTTTCAAACATGTATTTGTGTTAAAGGGATTATGTATTTGGTGGATTCCATTGCTGAACTGTACTGATGATAAAGTGAAAAACCAGATATCAGCAAGAGCAGAAATAGACAGAAGGTGACGTGCTATATTCATGTCTGGTGACAAATGCAGACGCTTAGAGCTAGACATGGAGAAAGCCCCGGATGAAGAGTCACTTTATAAGCATATTAAAGCTTTCTATACCATAAGACGTTTTCGATGTTGGAAATATTATTAGCTCACTTGGCTTGAAAGGCTAAGTAAGCTTATGGCATCGCGTCCGTCCGTCATCCATCCATCTGTTGTCCGTCATCCACCCGTGATCTGCAGTCTGTCGTCCATCAACTTTTCTTTTAAAGGACTTCGTCTCAAGAATGACTGGGCCGATTTCAATTATATTTAGTAGTAGGCATCCGTACGGCATAAAGATACAAGTGTGTTAAAAGGAAGCTGATCGGCCGATTTGGCCAGCAGCCATCATGAATTTTGTTTAACTCTTAGAAACATCTTTTAAACTCTTCTCTAAAACCCCATGGCCGATCGATTCAAAACTTGTGAAAGATCATCTAGGTCAAGTGCTGAACCAAGTTTGTTCAAGGGAATTTGATTGGTCGACTGTTTTGACAGCCATCTTTGATAACCTAGTTTTCACGAAAACAAGTTCATCGCCATAACCGTCGAACAGATTTGGGTGAAATTCGGGCGATATGATTATGCAGTAAAGGCCATTAAAGTTTGTTTAGGGAAGTTGAACTTGGCCACCACAGATCAAGCAAAATGTAGCGTGGATTTTTTTATTTTCTGGATTTTGAAGCCAAAATTGCCTTTGTATATGTTTTTGTGTATGCTGCTTTAAAATTTTTCACTTTCGAAGCTGTCGGATGAGCGCTTTGGCGGGCATCTTGGACCATTTTCCCGCCAAAACCTCTCATACCAAAGCAATACGAAATTACAAAAACGCTTTCTCAAGAACCACTGAACCGATTTCAATTAATATTTGGCAGGAAACATTCTATTCTTAGTGTATAGAGAAGTTTGTTCAAAGGAAGCTGACCGGCCAAAATGGCAAAATGGCAAGTGGCCATCTTGGATTTTGGATAATCCGTAGAAATATCTTTAAAAATCTTCTCCGACACTGCTTGTGGGAGTTAACAAAACTCTGGAAATATCATCCAGAGCAACGGCTGAACCAAGTTTGTTCACGGGAACTTGATTGAGTAAATGCTGCCAACGGCCATCATTGAATCAACTAGTTTTCACAAAAATTACTTCTCCAGAACCGCTGAACGTATTTGTGTAAAATTTGGGAGATATCATTAGGAGTAAGGCTCACTAAGATCTGTTCAAGGGAAGTTGATACGTAAAAAACATGACCGCGGTAGATCAATGAATATGAAGCGGGTTTGGCAGCTATACTGGATTTTATTATTTGATGGATTTTGAAGCCGAAATTGGTCTTATATAGGTTTTGTGTATGTTGATTTCAAATTTTCCACTTTTGAAACTGTCAAATAAATTGTTTGGCGTCCATCTTCACAACTTTCCCGCCAAAAACACACATACTAAAGCAATAGAAAATTAAAATGTTCTCTCAAGAACCGCTGGGCCGATTGCAATTATATTTGGTAGGTTTGTTCAAAGGAATCCGATAAGCCAATTTGTCCGGAAGCCATTTCGAATTTTGGCCGATTTTGAGATATGTCTTTAAAAATCTTCACTAAAACCGCATGAGGGATCGATTCAAAACTCAAGAAAGATCATTTAGTGCAACAGCTGAAAAAAGTTTGTTCAAGGGAACTAGATTGGCCTAATGGTTCGGCGGACACCTTGGATGCCCTAGTTTTTGTGAAAGCTCCAGAACTGCTTAACGGATTGGCCTGCAATTTCAGCGATATGATTAGGGATTACGGCTCATTAAAGTTTGATATGTGCAAAATAGATGCCGTGGATCAGCGGCCATATTGGATTTTTTATTTGATGGATTTTGAAGTCGAAATTGGATTTAGCTAGGTTTTTGCGTGTGTTGATTTCAAATTTGTCACTTTCAAAACTGTCGGATAAACAATTCGGCGGCCATCTTGGATCATTTTCCAACCAATCTCTCCCATGCTAAACAATAGGAAATTTAAAATGTCTGGCCGATTTCAAATATATTTGCCGGACAATTTGGCAGGCGGCCATCTTCGATTTTGGCCAATATGTTTAAGGAGTAAGAAGGGTCATTAAAGTTTGTTCAAGGAAAGTTGATGCCTAAAAAATGCTGTGTCCGCTACCGACCAATCAGATTTCTGCATTTTGATGCGCATATTGGGATTTCTTATTTGATGGATTTTGATGCCGAAATTGGTTTTGTTTAGGGGTTTTGGGTATGGTGATTTCGGTTCGGCGGCAATCTTGGGTCGTTTTCCCGCCAAAGACTCACATAGCAAAGCAATGGGAAATATACTGATTTTAAGCAAAACTGGTAGTACACCTCCTTGAAATTTTGGCCGAAACCTAAGGGTACTACTAATAGGCGATAACCTTTCTAGTTGAAATGCATATGGTCCAGATGAGCGATACAGGCCCCTTGGGCTTCTTGTGTTGAATATTTTGAAACTAATTTGTTTGTGCCTCATGTAGAAAATGATTTTCATTCAAAGTATGTCATATTATATTATGTTAGCATTATGGGTGATATGTTTTCCAAAATGGATGAAGAAATCGTCGGTTAATGAGTCTGATATCTAATGTGTTTCACAGAGTGTGCACCGGGATATTGGGGCCTGTACTGTGAACATCACTGCAGCTTTTACTGTTCTGGGAATACACGACCATGCCACAGAGATACAGCGTTCTGTGATTTGAGATGCTTGCCAGGCTATTCTGGAGATGCATGCAATGAAGGTGACTATTGTATTCATGTATACTAGTTAACACATAATACTAAAGAAATACATAAGAAATGGATGTATCCAATCTGTGACTCGCGTATCTGACATTATTTTCAAATACATCACTTGTTAGTTGACGTCACAATCAGAATGATGCAGTTCCATCACGAAAGGCGAAAAAGTGGCACAAAACTAGACGAATTATATATCTTTGATGAATTGACAATTTAGTAAACATTCTGTTGTATATGTTGAAACTAGCTTGACTGGCGGTTGTTACTGCCATAGGCAGTAATATTCCCAACTCAAATAATTTGTTTCAAAATATATACCATCTTCATTGTGCAGTCACGTTGAAATTTAGATTCTGGGAATTCAGGTTGGACGGGTTCAAATCCATTCCAACACACGCATATAAGTGGCCGAGCTTGGGTAGAAATGAACGGGACATAGTTGAAAATAGATCATAATCTTTGGTTTAAACATCTCTCAGACTACGTCTCTGGAATTTGAGATTTCGAAGTATCATTACACTTCATATGATAACCGCTGTTTGTTTTAGAAATAATTTTGATCTAAACTCTTTCTGTCTAGAACTGCAAGATAATTCAGCAATGTTATTTACAAAGTATCCTACGGTATCTAGCCTTTCCTTTCTGATGCTGACGCTCTAGCGAATAACCTTTTGACAAAGTGTACTCCAGCCCTGTATTTATAATAGTAACGTTGTGATAAATAACCTTTTGACATCAGTCAGATTTATCTAGAGGTGATCAAAATATATCTTTATATGAGCTTTGTTTGTCAGTACGCATATGTGTTTTTCTTAATGTATTGTTATCCATTACCAAAGAGAAAAGTGGTATAGATGAACATCCACTCCGCCGAGAAGAATAGTCTGACCATCTATGTGCCCGATGGCTCATCCATCTGTCCATGTATCTTAACATATTTGCATAATACGTAAATGGCAGACAGTGCTGAAAAGCTTGGATCAGCATTTATTGACATCATATGATGCATTTTTGGAGATATTGCGAACCTCTGACAAAGGTCCGCCAAGATCTCTGTCAAATTACCAAGGTCACCACATGGTTGGTGTGTATTCCTTATCAAAATGTGCTTCAGAGCACCAAGCCAACCGTTACCCGCCAATGCACGAACTGTATCACATCATGTAAATGTAGGTCAATTAATGCACTGCATATCATGCGAGTCAGTCTTTCCTGTTTCTGCATTATATACATCATGATGGCAACTATGTGGTTATCTTTAGCCGCATGTTTGTATGCAATATAATTCTGGAATTAGCTTCCACTTCGGCATTAGCTTCCACATGTGATCATTCGACCTCGCTGAGTTGTCCCAGGAATCGTCACATTTCTTATTATTCAGTTATGAAAATGTGTTAATCAATGTTTAACAATGGAAGCTCACAGCTGGTAAGACGATTTCTCTTGAAGTCACCACTTCCTTTCCCTCTATTCTCATGTGCAGTTCTATTTCTTTAATGCTTGGTCTGGCCAATGTCCCCGTTGAGATATTGAAATGGTCACGGGGATGTGCACTCATTAATCCATCCCTTCTCCAAAATATCTCAAACAAGCCTCCACTGTCTGCGTACTACTTCTGCAGCTGCATAGTATGGCAATTTTCTTGAATCAACTCGCAACTCGTTTGCTAACCTTGTCTCGTAGCTATCGTGGAAAATATGCGTCTGTACGTTATGTTGTGGTCCATTAATGAAGTCAGAGTATTATCTTTGATACCATTGTATACGGATAGACTGGATATCTCTTTCGGATCGAACTCAAGATACACATGTGATAGAGCTGGTCTTGATTGTTCGCCACAATGAAATAACACATGCATTATTTGCTAGATATATTACAATGTATATCCCTGATCATGCGCCGTCAGTGTATTGCAAGACCACACAATTAGGACATTTAATTTCTAACATTTTAAACATTTTTAACCCCTCTTGTGCCATCTTAACCTTTTAATGGACAAACTGACCAAAAACTTTGCAGTGGTCTTCAGACATAGCTATTTGAAAGGCATAGCGAAGAGTATCTTTGAATATTTACCACTAGAATGATTAGTGGTAAGTTTTCAAAAAATATTCCTCTCTCTTTTCTTTATTATTACATCTTTAATTGTCAAGCCGGTGAACAAAAATTCAGTGGTAAATTTACAAAAATAGGCTTCTGAAATTAAAATCTCTTGAAAAATATTGACCATTAAAATGTTTAATTGAGATATCAAGTAATATTTTGAGTACTTTGAGGCGCTGTTGACACAAGAGGAGTTAACAGATTTGTCCAATATTCGCGTTGTTGATAGGATATTTTTAATCGGGCTGATATGAGGTCAAAGGTGTCCACTCTGGAATTTGAAAATAATGTTGCTGTAATCTATTGCTGTTGCATTTTAGTATTTTGACTCCGATATTAGCGTACGCCCGCGACGTCTTCGGGACCTCATGGACAAACATCCACCAAAGTTTGGGTTGCCCCAATTAGAAGTATAGTTATTTTAAAATGTCGTAACAACAAGAACAAGACGAACCATTCCACGATCGCATTAACTCTAGCTACCAGAGCAATTATTATTAGGCAACATCATTGGCTCGACCCTTCTGCTTAAGCTGCAATTGCTCACACTATGAATTTATGTTTGCAGCATATTCATATCATATGTAGCAATTTCCACCTATATATGACAAAATATAGCCAGCGATTCAATGTTCTCGATAATTTACCTTGCCCTGGTCTTCCCTAGTTTCATTCAAAATAGATTTTATTTGAGTAGGCTACTTAATGGTAATACATTTGAAATAGGTGATATTTTGGTATTTATGCCTACCGCCTTAGATTTTGAAAAGGGGGGAAAATTCAGGAATGCCCATGGCCTAGATTTCAATTACATGTTCAGTGTCAAATCTTGGTACTTTTATCCCTCTGTAATGAAAAGTCACCTGAATAATAACAACATATTAGGTGACCGCCATTTAATGGGATGATAGACCCATTTAATTGTTCTGTTAAACATCTCTCTCTCTCTCTCTCTCTCTCTCTCTCTCTCTCTCTCTCTCTCTCTCTCTATCTCTCTCTCTCTTTCTCTCTCTCTCTCTCTCTCTCTCTCTCTCTCTCTCTCTCTCTCTCTCTCTCCACCCCTGCTAGTAAAGATCAAATGTTATGTTCACTGTCTGTCATTTTGTCAATATCCTCAAGTATATTTCACGCAGAAAGTACTCGAAATCTCCCACGACAAGACTGTTGCATCCTCCCTTAACAGAACTATGTTAGAGTTACCTTATGTTTTCTTTATAGTTTGTCCTGAGAATTTATTTGGGTCAGGCTGTATAAATAGCTGTCACTGTTTAAATGAAGCGGAAGTATGTAACCATGTGACAGGTGTATGTCCGTCTGGGCAATGCGCAGATGGATGGACAGGACCTTACTGCCAAGGTGAGCTATTGGGCCTTCACATGGCAATACCTTATCTAGTTATGTATATATATATATACGTACACATCCATACACACCTATACACACGCGCATCCGTCAGTTGCTATATTAATATTTGTTATATGTTAACCGTCCCAATCGTTTTAAGGTCAGCTGACGACTCCACACCCAGCATTCAAACACATTCAAAGCCTACTCTACCCGTCATGCCAATCTCTCTACCCGACCAGTCCATTTATACCCGCCCCAGTCCATCTCTCTACCCATCATGTCCATCTATACCCGTCCAGTCCATCTCTCTACCCATCATGTGCATATCTTTCCACGTCCTGTCCATCTCTCTACCCGTCCTATCCATCTCTCTACCTGCTCTGTCCATCTCTCTACCCGTCCTGTCCATCTCTCTACCTGTCCTGTTCATCTCTCTACCCGTCCTGTCCATCTCTCTAGACGTCCTGTCCATTGCTCTACCTTTCCTGTCCATCTCGTACCATTCCTGTCCATCTCTCTACCTGCCCTGTCCATCTCTCTACCCATCATGCCCCTCTCTTTACCTGTCCTGTCCATCTCTCTACCAGTCCTGTCCATCTCTACCTGTCCTGTCCATCTCTCTATCCCTCCTGTCCATCTTTCTACCTGTCCTGTCCATCTCTCTACCCGTCCTGTTCATCTCTCTACCCGTCCTGTCCATCTCGCTACCCGTCCTGCCCATCTCTCTACCTGTCCTGTCCATCTTTCTATATGTCCTGTCCATCTTTCTCCCTTCCTGTCCATCTTTCTGCCTGTTGTGTCCATCTCTCTACCTGTTCTGTCCATCTCTCTACCCGTCCTGTCCATCTCTCTACCCGTCCTGTCCGTCTCTCTACCTGTCCTGTCCATCCTTCTACCCGTCCTGTCCATCTCTCTACCTATACTGACCATCTCTCTACCCGTCCTTTCCATCTCTCTACTTGTCCTGTCCATCTCTCTACCCGTCCTGTCCATCTCTCTACCCGTCCTGTCCCTCGTTCTACCGTCATGTCCATCTCTCTACCCGTCCTGTCCATCTCTCTACCATTCCTGTCCATCTTTCTACCTGTCCTGTCCATCTCTCTACCCGTCCTGTCCATCTCTCTACCCACCCTGTCCATCTCTCTACCTGTCCTGTTCATCGCTACCCGGCATGTGTCCAGATTGATACAAATCATGGAGAAAAATGTGCATTTATTATCTAATATCTGCATTGTAAACATAAATCTGCATCGATCTAATCAGAGATATCCCCGTATAGTTTTCCCACAATACAATACCTGGTTGATGCTACTTGTGGCCATAAGCTACCGCTCATACAATAAGTGTGCCAGTCAGGCTGTCAGCTCAATAGTTAATGTTCGTATTAAATTAACAGTAAATTATTGACAATGAAGTACGTTTGGTGTCAAGCCACACATTTATGAGTCTTGGAAGTTTCATAGTGTATTGCCATCACGGGGAAGGAATGCTAATAAATACATTGGTGACACACCTTGTCATATATAAAGCTGTTGACTTCCAAATGTGACATCAGTTGGTAAGAATCCATTAGTTTTAGTCATAAAAGAAGAAGGTTAATCTGAAGGTTAATCTGACTTTCCTGAGATTATGGGTCAAAGTTTACATTGTTTCTTAACCCATCTCGCGTCAACAGTGGCTCAAGGCGCTCAAAATAATACTTGATATATTAATTAAACATTTTGATGGTCAATATTTTTCAAAATATTTTAACTTTAGAAGACGTTTTTTTTGTAAGTTTACCACTGCATTCCTTTCGCCGGCTTGATCATTAAAGGGGTAATAGTAAAGACAATTAAAGCTTTTTACATAGCCAGTGTCTATCTGCAGGCAGAGAAAATAGTATTTTTGAAAATTTACCACTAGAATGACTGGCTCGGTTACCGAGCCAGTCATTCTAGTGGTAAATATTTAAAAAATACTCTCCTCTAGGCATTGCAAATAGCCATGTCTGAAGACCTCTGCAAAGTTGTTTTGATCAATTTGACCATTAAAGGGTTAAGTTGACACAAGAGGGGTTAATGTGATCAATAATAAAGTATATAGAGTTAACATTTTGCTTTATTTCGAGCTATTAAGACGAGATATCTTCAAATTCACAACCTTAAAGTCAAGGAATCGTGTTAATATGTGATACGAAGAGCTTTATATTCAGAGCACTGATCATAAAGTAACTATTTGAACGGAATTATCAGCTATGAAAATTGCATTCCAATGCAATATATACATTCTATTAAATATATTGAAACTTATCTGACTGGATGATATTTCAAAATATTCAATAGTTTCCTACATGTGTCGATGGACTGAATTCATGGTTACTCTATCGCGGTGTCTATGTAGAGGATGTCCGTGCTCCTGGTGTCTCTGGTACTCTGGCTGCTAGTCAGTCATTCCTACTGAAGTTTCTACTGATTTAGTCTATTATAATATTATTTCACAGAGTGCGATACCACTCACTATTTCGATATGCCTGGTGGGGCTTGTGTGCCGTGTTCCTTGCACTGCGCCACGCCTGATGATCAATCTTCAGACATGTGCGCAGATGTTACAGGGCGCTGCCATAACAACTGCGTGGCTGGCTATTGGGGAGAAGCTTGCTCTTCAAGTATGTATACTACTACTACTACTACTACTACTACTACTACTACTACTACTACTACTACTACTACTACTACTACTACTACTACTACTACTACTACTGCTGCTGCTGCTGCTGCTGCTGCTGCTGCTGCTGCTGCTGCTGCTATCTAATTCCTTACAAGGCACATAGCAATATTAATAGACGCATCAGATTTATTTAATCAAATATTTTCAGAAATAAATGGAAAATTCGACAATATCCATAAATGGCAGTGGCAGTTGAGGCCTACTGCCATTGAACATATATTTAAAAAACGTATCCTTATCATCTGAGACAAGCATGAACTGTGGGTCAACACTTATTAATACTTATCCATCCTACAAATGTATTTACATACACAAACACAGAACTAGTCTGTGGGTGAGATAGGGGAGTCGTCAAGAAAATAAAAAAAATTATTCAAAGAGAACACAAACAGAGCAGGGTCAAAGTACGTCAACTGGTGTTTTTGTATAATTTAATAAAAATAAAATATATTATTTGCATATTTTCGAATTACTAAATAGTATTTTTCGTCATGGGAGGTCTCTTCAACTTCCATGAGAAGCGCAGTGTGGCGTGATCGCGATAATATTTGTTATAGCCTGGTTCCCTCACGAACCAGGAACTATTGGAATAGGTTGAAAAATGTCTATTGTCTGAAAAATGTTTACGGTGGCTGCTATCTTTTATGATGCATTACGGGCCTGATTTAATAATTTTTATTTTGTAAATAGATGTTAGATTTCTGTTTACGTGTTATGTATGTATTAAAAATAATAGGAAATCAGAAATATACCTTTGATGATCAGCTCAGACGGGATACAAAACTCTGTTCAATAGCAGAGATCAAGTTATGTAGGGGTGAACACAGTGTATGGCGAACCATTATAGTCCGATGTGTTAGTGATGAAATTGATAAATCCAGTCTCTCAGTCAATCACATGACGTCATAATCAACAACGTCACGGGTAGGCTGACGTCATAATCAATTACGTCATCAATGACACATTTTGTCCGTTATGCACGCGTGATAGTCCATCAAGTCGTACCAACTTTATGTAGTTACTATTTAATAATTATTTTGTTGAACATTTTGAAGGCAATTTGAGTGGGCGCTGTTGTTGCCATGGGTAGCAGCAGCACACAGCCAAATTAGTTTCAACATATCCAGCAGCTTACCTGTATAGTTTTCTGGTAATTGAGAATCAGAGAGTACAGGGATCGATTAATCACAACTTAGGCAATGTGTGGGTGGAGCATAGTTGGAGATGGGCGGGGCATAGCTAAACCTAGATGCCCCCACTATATTATGATCGTTGAATTATTAGACCACCTGGTCTGAAAGGCCATGTGAGCTTATGGCATGGCGACCGGCTGTCCGCCAATCTTTTCTTTTACCGTTTAACACTCAAATATGTCATGGAACATGTACATTTGCAGACCAAGAGAAGACTATTTTAAAGATTTACCACTGAAATAACTGACTTGGTTATAGAGCCATTCGTCAATCTTAAAAAATAGTCATCTCTTGTTCTGCAATTTGGCCGTTTCTCTAGGCCACTGCAGAGGCCGTATTTTGGCCGGGTTATGCCTTAAAGGGTTAAGCGATTTCTCAAGAACCACTTGGCGGATTACAATTACATTTGGCAGGATGCATCCTTAGAACATAGAGATCCATGTTTCTTCAAAGAAGATTGATGGTGCAAATTTGGCCGGTCGCCATCTTGGATTTTGGCCAATCTTTAGAGATGTCTTTAAAAATCTCTTTGAGAAACCGCTTGATAGATTGATTCGAAACTCATGAAACAGTATCTAGGGTAGCACCCTAATGCGCCGGCGGCCATCTTGGACGGCCTAGTTTTTTCATGAAAACACTGAAGGAATCGGGCCGAAATTTGGCAAATATTATTATCGCCCTTCAGGACAGCATGTTTGGCACCTACCTAAATTTACTGGTATAGTCACAACCAGTTAACATTTGTACTGCGAGTTGTAATTGGCAAAGATCTATTCCTATGCAGGTAGTCAAAGTATGTATTGGAATGAACCTGGTAGATTCGCCGACACAGGCTTTTAAGCCCAGAAGAATGCAAGTCATTCCAGTAGTACATCATACGAATGATATACATTGGTATCAGATGATAGCACGCTTATCCTGTCGATGCCATGTATGACAGCAACCATTGCATGATAGACTGTTCGAGCATTTGCCTCCTCTACATTAAAATTTAGCTCACATACCTCTGATGACCGACAAGCAATGCCAGTATAGCAAAGGATCCTGGTCTCTCGAGTAGTATGACTCACTAGTAGCTCTAGGCTTGGTGAGTCATGCACTTTCTTTTTTATTGGAGGCCCAAACAATCGTCATCTCCACTGGATGTTGTGTCTGCCAATTGATAGTGTGAAGTTATATTGGTGACTTTGTTTCACTTAGCCATCGCTCAGAATCTTTTATACACTTCATCATGTATGAATCGAGCACACGATCTATTCTCTTGGCTCATTTGGATAAATTATGGACGTATTTCTACACTACATCACAGAATACCATCACACACATTTTCTTTCTCCCAGCGTTTGGCCAATTGTTGGTCGATACTGCGTTTTGTTGCCTTGGTCATAAGACATTCTTTGTCAACAGAATAAGATTATGGTGCCAAATCGTACTTCGGAGGGCCACCCATTGTCATTACCTTTGATCTTGCTATTTCCAGCAGTCGCTGAATCTGTTTGTCTTTGTGGAGGGGTCACATTGTCCTTCTTTGCTGCAGCAATTTTGTAGATGGGCATGAATGCATTTAGGTTGGTTCTATGAATTGTGATGGAAAATCTAACCGACCTTCCAATAAATCTTTCTTTTCTCAGTCCCCCATAGGCTGACTGGCTGATGCCATTGATGTTCAGTAATTGTCTTCTTATTTGTTCTCCTATTACCTTCATTGCCTAGATGTTGTGAAGCATATGATTTTTTGTTCGAAAATGGGTTCTCATTCCAAAGTCAGATCAACTGTATTTCTCGTGCAATGCTGTACACACCTTCGTCGCAGGTTACCAGTATTTTTGGTTGATCTAGGTACACTAGGATCTACTGCATGTTTTTAATGGCTGTATACACTGTGTGATATTTCGGGATTGGGTATGGTAGGACAGGCAGAAAGTCTATATACATGAGACGAATGTCCTTAGCAGCCGGGACAGAGATGATCACACTCCATATTGGCATGGTTCGCTCATACCGACTTGCATTCAAATAGTCAGACTCACAATGCTGTAATCTTGCCAATAGCCAGGCTATATACATCGACAAAATGCCATTCAAAAGATCATCCTTCACTGAATGAGGAAATGTAGTAACATTGTATTCAGGGCGCATATCTGAATTTTTAAGGCTTAAAACCTGCTTCAAATGTTGAGATTTTAACTGGGTATTGAATGTTGTTGGCTCATGTTGGATATTAGTTTCAGAAAGTTATGTCTTACTGGTTGTAGAACCTGAGTGTACCAGAAGCAAAACTATTACTGTGTCATGACTACCCCCCACCGCCCCACACACCTCACCCCACCCACCACCATTCCAGATAGGTTGGCCTCGTCATGATCAAAGTTGTCAACAACATCCATGGTAAAACTCCCTATGTCGAAGCGGGGTGGAAATGAAAAAAGTGAAAAAAGTCTCAATGCTGCTCGTCTAGTGGTTCTCCCCGGGAACCAATGTAGTCATTTGCTCTTCTCAAGTGGATACGCATACAGGAACAATGTGCCTTTATAAACATCATAAATAGGTAACTGAAATTGGACTTAGGTGTAGGCTTGCAGGATTTTATGATTTAATCGTGAAGCTCAATTTATTTTTAAAATCGCGACTTTTATGATGCAATTGAGGAAAAATTGGAAGATTGTCAAAATCTTCCTGTTTGTTTAAAATCTGAAGTGTGTACCTTTCCATCACATTTTAGCTGTACATCAGTGCAATGATAATCGACCTCATTGTGTTTATATTCCGCTGTGCCATGCATATGTCAAATGATTACTAATCACAACACAAAGTGCTACGCTAAACAAGCTAATAATAGCGAGGTAACACCATTGCGAAAACCAGCTCTTGTTACTCCTACTAATTGCCATATAATCTTCTATCTTTCACTGCAGAACCAGAGTCTGTTGTGAAATACCAAGTATATACTTAGTTGCAGAGTGTTAGACAATAATCAGCGACCATACTTCTTTTTAAATCTAGAGTTCGTAATTTCAATGAATAACTAGATCAAGTGGTGTAATAATTTTTCTTGTTTGATTTGGTTGTCAAGTCTAATTAAAAATAATAAAGCAGCAATAATCCAGATTGTTGTATTTTGAACTCTGCGTTCTGTTGATTCTTCTTACATGTATATCTTACATTCTGAAAGCAACTATAAACTATGCATGCTCATAAAATAATTATTTACATACCTCTCAGCACATGTTCGATCTGCTAAATGTAGTGACCAATAGTCGAGTATTTGTCAGTCGAGTGCAACATTTTTTGATTAGCTAATTGTAGATGTGTTTGACTGGCAAATACTCATTAGTCAACTATTGTAAATAAACTACTGTTCGCGTGTTGAACATCGTTGCCATCTTTACCAAATCAATTGTCAAGTTAACGTTTAAATTACAGATCAAATGTCAAAATTTAAGGCACCCCAACAGCAACACAGATATGAATGTGTATTTCCAATGACATATGCCTTTATTTAATCAATATACTATGGTACTATACTGATTGAATCATAATCGATTATTTATTTCTATAATTGAACAGCCCTAATAGTACCTCCGTAGTTATTTACCAAGCCCGACAGACGGTGGCAATTCCTAGCCCCAGTTGTCGGGACTTGTCATATCACTCCGGTGTATGCTTTTGGGAATTTGGACCTATATTTAATCGATAATCTTGATTTTTTCTTTTCAAAATTGGTCGCAACGTGTCAAAGAAAAAAATATCGTGCACGCCTATTTAGGTGCAATTAGAAATTGCTTAAAATTGTAATGGAATTATTACTACTTAGTTAATTAACTTTAAGTAGATGTTGGGAGGCCTGTTTAGTGAAGCAATCATTCAACTTGTCCGGAAAACATTTTTTAATCATTGGCTTATTTTCCGTTTCCATATTAGCTCTAGTTTCAGCAAGAGCAAAATCATGATGTTCTATTCTTTGTAAATTTTTTGGAAACTCTAAATTAGTTGGACACATACGCACTTAGTGGCTTTTTCCAGCAGTAATACTCCTTGAGATGCCAAAAAACCAACAGGGTACGAACGTTGGGTACGACTCACAGAACGTGTTGTTGTAATTACACATCTTCAAATTATGCATGACCGATTACGCATTATAATGCGTAGTTATATTTAAGCATTTATTGAATTATGTGTTATAAAGACACATTGTAAAAATTAGGCATTTTTCAATGTGTAAATTATTACGAATTTACCAATCGCATTATATTGTCTATAGATTTACAGACGCTAACATATCCGTCATGACGCATGGTCATGGCAATGCTTTCTGTTCGTGTGTACATGGAGCATAGCCATGTACACACAGATTTTGTATATAGAAGTATGCACGTTGTATATCATTAAGTATATGCATAATATGTTATGATGCAAAATTTCAATAATATCTAGTGAACATCAGTCTAGGTTAGCTACGCTATGTTAGTTCTACATTTGTCAACACAGATATTTTATAGGGTAGCTCAAATACATAGACATAGTTTTATTATGTCAGCTCAGATATTTTATAGGATAGCCCAGATATTTTAATTCTACACTAGGTCAGTTCAGATATTTTATATTAGGCCAACATATTATATATGCCATATCTATGTATTTCATTTATTAAAATATAAAAATTACATGTTAAAATGATGTAATGATGTATTACTTTATAATGTATGATTCATGCATATTTATAATGTGCATTACTCTATAATGCATAAGGCCTGCATATGACAGCATGTCTATAATATGCATTTAGCAAAGACTGCATAAATCGTGCAGATGTATTTCTTGCGCTTACCATTTTATGATGCGCAAAATAATTGACGCATAAGTCATAGCGCAAAATCATACATATTTTCTTTTTCCTCAGTATTACCCTGTTCAATTTTAGGTTAACACAGATATTCGATTTGTAATAGGGATAGTGGTTTTCCAGCTTTCCGGAGTCCCTAAATTTGCGAGTTCGCACCTGTTATATCGTGTATATCTTTTTACTTAAACTGTAAAAGCTGGTTGAAAAAACTGTAGGTGGTATCTATTGTTTTTTCATTGAATGTTAGATTCTATTTCAATTTCAGGTAACACTTCCGATAAATTCAAGTTAGATTATTTCTAGTACCTTTCTATCTTTACTTAACAATTCGGCAATTCCGGCAATTCTGTCAGTTTTCTGCTGTGACGGAAAACCACTGTCCTTAATATTAGTTAGGAAAGCTATGTCCAATATTTAATCCATAGCGATGGCTTCCCATCTGGCAGCTGTTTATCTGCAACCAGACGTCCAGCTTTCCTGGACACTAACTTTAGCAGTTGAGCGTGAATGGCCATACAATTATATTATAAGTTGATTATTTATTTAATATTTATTCATTTTCAAAACAAAAAATCTTTGATATGGAATAATTGTGGCTTCCAAATTTATATATATATGGAGCCTAATTTTAAGAACGGGGAGGAATGTGGAACTGGCGGTATCCTGCAATCCTGGAATTCACATTTCGCAGCTGCCAGGCTAGCTGATTCCCGCTGTTTCTATGGATATAGCGCACATCTGCCACCGGTTCCACATGCCAATTCAGGACCCCTGTTGGTATTATATGTAGCTATGTTACTACAATATAATGTCGGCGCCTGAATGAAAGTTTGTTGTTAACGATTGATAGCTCACTACAGCACATTTAAACACCGCCATTTTAATGAGGTGCAATACAAACACTGGAGTTTGTTATATTAGTACAGGAATTGGAATCGATGTCCTGCTTCGTATAGCCTCATTAGACGCCAGTTTATTCTACTCTGAAAATACACGTTGTATAATTTTCAAACATGTGCTTGAAGATCAAAGCGAGGACGACATAGCGTGATCTTGGGGAGGTAGTAGGGGTGTGGGGGTGTGGGTGCGGGGTTGTAAAAATCAATGATTTAACCAAAGTTGAATGAGCGTGTGAAAATTTGTCAAATTGTTTTTTAGTTCATAAAATATGATAAAAGCTTTTTATTACCTCACACATTTTTGGTGATCTTTTTATAGGAATTTAATTTTCAATTGTTATCTTTAATTGAATTTCTAGAAAAGTATACTGAATGCTGCTTTATTGACAACGAGAAAAGAGAAGTAAAACAGATTTATTAAATTTTAATCCAAGTAGTATTATTAATAGTATGGCAACATGCCACTTTCCATCATTTTGGGAATCTTTTAATACCCCAAGATAAGAAAATGAACTTCATACTGAAAAACATTTAGATTGATGTTGGTTTATTGGCAAAGAGATAGAGAGAGGTAAATAGAAATGCAACTCCTAATGCTAATATCATAAAGATTATGGCCACCATGCGTCATTTTCGAATACTTCTCGAACCAGGTTGTTTTTCACATTGCCAGAGAAGTAAAACTATGCCAGTGAATACAGAAGTGAATGTGAGATCTGACCAAAGCCGGCCATCCATTTGTACGTTATCAGAGGTTCATCTCCATGTCCGTGTCCATATCCACGTCGACGAAAAACCAAACACATAGAGAAAATGGTTGAAAGGCGTCCATTTATCAGTTTCATGCCTATGTCCACGTGTATGTACATGAAAAATCACGCCGTGTTAGAATTTTCACATACAGAGGCATACATGGAAATTATTTCGGCAACTGTCCTCATTGCTTTTGACAGTAAAATCAAGTGCAGATATGTGTAGGGCTGCACGGTTTTGTTTACAGCCATATCGGTTTCGATATGACTTCATATCGGTTTCAACCGAATATCGGTTTTAAGGTGACTTCTATCACGAAAATGTTGAAATCCATTCTGTAAAGCACTTAAAATACGATCGTCAATAACACGAAAATAGAATAGTTTTATTTCTCGTATCAAATTCTCAGTGCCTTACACATATGCTTATTATTCCCCATGCCCATCGTTGCGGGAGTGAACGTATTATTTGGGACCGCCTAAATATGAGGTATGCTCTAATAACCATCATTTATTACATCAAAATTAGTATACAATTTGACATATCAGGTCGTCTTTAAAAAATTCAAATCACATGATATTAGAAAAATTTATTTCCGGTATTCAGAGCGAGAACTTGGAAATTACAATATACGCCATATAGACTGAGTACCTTTCTTTAGATCCGATCCGAGTGTCATCCAAGGAAGTTGGAATCGCTCAGTTCTCTCGCGCTGGCATATGAAAGCTCACGATAATATGAATGTGTGTCTTCAAGTAAACTCTTTCATGAATAGTTCAACCAATTATTTACAAATATATATCAGAATTATTTTCTAAATAGATCGATCACTTGACCCGGTTGTTATTATTAGCCTGTTAAATTCACATGTTAGTTGAAAAGAGTTTGTTTTAGACACAAAAACGATGTGATTACATAAACAATGTTCATTCGTAGGAAGAAAACTTATTCTTCATATAGTGATTGGAAATTTTTTGTCGTGCTAGCCAATCAGAAAACGGGATTGGAATGATCAGCAGAAGTGGCTTAGACGCTATATATATTTCCCAGAAAAACATGTCTTAAGCATCATATTTCGTATTTCGTATTTTCTTTATTACACTCAGGCCGTGACAACGGCATATGAGGATTATTTGTACATTGACAATGGCGGTAGAAATACAATATTATTATTATTATTATTATTATTATTATTATTATTATTATTATCATACCATCTCCGCTGCGCTGCCGGCGAGGGCTACGACAGTGGGATCGCTTACATAATAATGATAACAACAATAATCAATTTATTAACTATTTTGGGCCACTTACCCCTGCAGTGTTTCAGGCAGTATTAAAGGAGAACTAACTTCATATACTAGTTGTTCAGCTGATCTAACACCTCATTCTTAAACTATACTATAATATTAAGCTTACTATCATGCCACTAAAGAAAGCTATTCAGGCTTGAGTAGTTTAAACGTTGGTACATTTCCAAAGCCTATGGTGGCTGTCATGCCTTACTTTTCAACCAATCAGAAGGAAAAACTAGCGTATCCGCCTTAGTCAATACGCTCAGTCATAGCGGTGTCACATATAATTTGGCAATATGATATGAAAACAATCATACAAGTAAACTGATGCCTATTCTGAGACCAATTTGACCGGAAGCCGTTACTGCCATAGGCAATGACAACTTCCAATCAAATTATCACCAAGATATTCACCAAGATGATTTGCATAATAAAGAATGTAATACATTGGCACTTACATGACACCATACACTATCGCTTGAGTAAACAAAATCACGGTGCTCACTGTTCAATGTTTACACCATGTTACAAAGCAAATGATTGTGATACATGTAAGGGAATGTAACAGGATGTGAATGATATGGAATCCATAAACTATGATCTATCATACAATCTATCGCATTTGAGATGAGATTAGCATCGCTTTAACAATGATGACGATGGATACTTGGGTTGATAGATAACTCGGGTGTATGATTGGGTGAGAAGATGGATGAATTAGTCTAGCTGTTTAATTTTTTTGATGCTAACAAGTATTTGGAGAGTTTGATAAGGAGCGGTTTATTGCATATTGCAAACAATCCTTTAGTTTTCTCGGTATTAGGGTTTTCTGTATAGAATTGTGGTATGATTTTCTGCCTTTGTCTATTGAATTTAGAGCATGAGAAAAGAAAATGCATCTCATCTTCTATGCAGTTGCATTCAGAACACAATCTTTCTGATCTGTCAATACCTAGCCATCTTATGGATTCAATCGCTAGTTTGTGTTCGGAAATGACATAAGATAAGAGCTTCTCGGTACGGTAGGATTTTTAAATATTTCTTAGTGATAGTATGCATCATGTTGATGACTTTTTGAATGATGTCATTGACTAACCACATGTTTTCGTTCTCGTTTTCTGCCAAGTTGATGACCTCTGTAGATGACAATGCCAACCATCAAGAGGAAATGGCTATGTTCTTCGAATTTCTGATGTAGAGATCGGATCGGGTCATCTTGGCTAGCTCAAGTTGCTGTGACCGCCTGAAAAAGTGGCACTCATATAACAAGCTAGATGATTGCCTGTGAAAAGACAACATTCGATTGCATGGATTGCAAGTTTTCATTGATATATGGATGTTAGCTTCTTGCATATACTGATGTGGATCTGGATTTGGACACAGACAAGGAACATGGATCATGTACACATGGATGCCCAGCTTTAGTCTATGGTCCATGTGTCTGCAATCCACATACGAAAGCCGCATATGTGTACATAATCTGTTAGCGCACCAGCCATTCACCCCCCCCCCCCCCATTCCATGTATGTGTTTAAGTTCTGGTAGTCTTATACGATTTTGGATTCGCTTAGTCACTTAGCTATTTATAATAAGATTGGAATAAAATTATAGGAAGACTGAACACATTTGACAGAAATACGTGAATATAGATCTATGTTGACATAAGGCCCAAAGAATCCGTTCCGTTTCCTCGTCCATATACACAAAATTTGCTCCAAGGACCCTTGTTATTATTATTTCACCATAAAATGTTTGATATTAATAGCCGCACAATTTTAATTTCTCGATGGTCATCTTCCTTTCTTCCCTGGTTTACCTACGATGCTATCAATGTAGAAGCCATCTGTCTGTCACACAGATAGACAGGAAACATATCACCCTATCCACCCCATCTCACATTCATACATGAATCCAATATGTACATTTCAAACACCAAAAGTACTCTTTTGAATTAATTATCACATTCACTAATAACATGAGTGAAATCAAGAAGCATATGCATTCTCCTTTAAGCCTATGTTAATAGAAGGATAAGATTTGTCACTTTAACACTGTATCTGATGCTATAATCAATTATGTCACAGGTTAGATCACAAGACTATCACGATGACATAACTCTGTCACAAAAAACTAAAATCTTTCTCACAAAATTGCATGAATTTGTATGTCTTTAATGAATTTAAAATCTTCTAAACATTCTGTTGACAATTTAAATCTAATTCACCATAGGCAGCAACATCTCCCAGTCAAATTAGTAAAAAAATCAACAGAATGTTTAGAAAATTAAAATTCTTCAAAAACATCAATTCATATGATTTTAGATTCCCTTAAAGTTTCAAATGGAATCCAACACGCATAATAATGTGGGCGGGGCTTATCTAAAAATGGGCGTGACATAGATAGCAATGACTCTCTGTGTTGATTATTGAGCAAGCATTCAAGCAGACACATGCTTCGTCAGGACAATCATCGAATATTATTATTATTATGACCAAATTTATGTGGGCTTCCACGACAATTAACCAGCTTTACATATTACAGTCTGTGATGATGGCAAGTATGGCCCAGGATGTAACCGAGATTGCCATTGCAGAGACTTGTCTGAGGCATGTGACAAGGTGACTGGCACCTGCACCTCGGGTTGCTCTGATAACTGGGAGGGTAACGCGTGCGAAGGTAAGTCCCCAAGATAATACGTCATTTAGTGTGTATATGTTGTGTGCGTGTGTTGGTGTGTGTGTGTGTGTTGGGGGCGGAGTGGAGGGGGTGGGATGGGTGTGTTGGGGGGGGGGGTGTTCTTGGTGTGCCATAGCACACGTGCCTTCATACGTGTACAGTCATACATGTTGGGTTCAATTTTGAATTAAAATAGGGGTTCAGTAGAGTTTTTTACATACATCTCCATCCATGTGTTTGATTTGACTGTCACAATGTCTCAAACAAGCCTGAGCACGTTATAAGTCACCCTCATTCAGCAATGCATGTCCTCTCGACCAAACATCTGGTATTTCAATCGAACTGTCCATTGTCTCTTCAGTCAGTGACAATAGATCTAGGTATTGAAGAAGAATCGATTAACTCCATATGGATGTTAAAGCATTTAGTGCTTTGGTGCAATCTTTGTTCAGTAACAATATACCTACATACCGAACTCAAACCTTCCCATCGTCTCTTCAGCCAGTAACAAACATGTCCATACACGTTATAACTTGACTACATTCCTCACCACCATGCCTCCCCAACCCCACACCTGCTGTGTTTGGATTGACCTTCCCATTGCCTCTTCAGCAAGTACCAATAGAGCTATGCACTGAAGAATCCCTAAGCTACAACAGCGTGATTGCTAAGACCCTTAACATTTAGGTGTGATATGTGTACCCAATGGTTTCAGCATCCCCTCCTCCACCTTCTGGTCGCCTCCCCATCCAGTGAGCAATAGGTCTATGTACACATCTATATACACATCCCTAACCTCCACCCCTAGCAATTTCATGAGTCGCTACACCTGTTAATTATCAGAATTCGTCAATAGATTTACATACTGAATGGCTGCGGCTGTGGCGATATAGGTGTAAATCTGATTGGTCGAGAGCTGGTCACATGACCTCATTAGCACACGCGCCGTCCATTCCACGCCTCCTTACACCTATCAATCACCAGGTGTTGCACCTGCCAATCCTCAGAACACAGCACTATATCTATATCACAAAAGGTGACAGCGGACTGGGACACACTTCTGATTGGACGAGAGTGTGTCACGCGACCTGTGATGTCATATCATTTGCATATTAGACCACGTCCTACTTTTCCTCGCCAAAATCATTACAAGCTCTCAACCTATCTGATTTGAGTAATTTTTGGCGAGAAACGGTGGTGGGGCGTGGCCTAATATGCAACTGAGATGACGCCACAGGTAACGTAACCCCCTCTCGACCAATCAGAAGTGTGTCCCAGCTCATCGTACTTCTACTACTAAGCTGGTGATACAAGCATATCCCACTCTAAAACATGTTATCTAGTCTTTTAACGATAGCTCAATACTCTGACATTAGTCAATGAAAACAAATCAGCAATATTTAAACTATGTTGTTATATATATGAAGTTTAATTGATATTTTAAAAAAAGCAAAAATCCCTAAATTGTTACACTGGCACTATACTGGAAACTAAGTGAAAGATAATATTATCCCATAATACGAACTATCGTGATGCTATTAAAGAGAAAAGTGTCCAGTAAATTTCTCAATCTTATCTCTGATTCAACATAATGTGACATTTGATAGAATTTTCCGGATGCTGTTCAAACGCACTATTTATTGGTCTCAGGTTGGAAAGACGTTGTTTCTTAGGCTTTCGGAGTATCAATCAGTTGCCGATGTCAAAATCAATGTAGTAGAGTGCTAAAGTAGTCGGTCTCGGAATTCGTCGAACAGATATTATTGTCTGCTCTCAGTAACATACCATCATACGGTTAGTATTTGAGTAATGATTGTCGGATAACACTTCTTAGTCATCTAAGGCCATTTCAACTGCTTATTTACTCTATGAAATTTCCAAAAATGACAGGCTCGAGGCTATCATATAATTTGTTTCTATTACATTAACATTTTTCCTGCACGCAGGTTTTGATTTGTAAGTTCACATTTTACGTGTGTGTCTTTGTACAGTACCACCTGCTTAGCCATTCCGTTACTAAAAGGGGTTGCGATTACAAAAAGTAAGTTCTTTCAAAACATGTAATTTCTACATTATGCAACATTTATTTTGCATTCAGCTACCATAAATGGTAAGTATAGTCTTTTCGAAAAAAACCCGTAGCAAAAGTTTAATTATTACAAAACAAATTGAAGAACGACTAATGCCCATGTTTTGGAAAAGTGTTCCACTAAATGAAAAACGAATAATGAAAAACGAATAACAAATAATGAATAAAGAATAACAACTAACAGATAATGTTTCCTGAATAATAAATAATGAATAACGAAACCCCCCAGAATAATGCGTACTGAATAACGCGTGCATAACCGTTTTCATTCTGTATTCCCAGAAACATGGTTTCAAGACAATAGCATAAGAAAACCTGAGAGTATTTTGGAAATGATTTGACTGAACGTTGTTGCTGCCCAAGACAGAAACAACTGCAGAAACAACTCTCATTTGGATTGTTTTCAAAATTGTCATCACGATTTACTTTATTTAGCAGATTAAAGTACTGTCAACGTGTATACAGAGTGAAAACTGGTAACTTTCTTTCTCTCGATGCGTTGCATAAATCCTGTATTCATAAAAAGTACTATTAGCAACAACTTGATTTGTTGACAAATTACAAATGATTTTACGATGGATACAATTACCTATAAGATGGAGATGATATGATACATTTTGAACATAGAGATAGATGTATAGTAGCAGAGCTAGAGTGACAGCCAGATAGAACTATACAGAGGCAGACAGATACATTTAGAGATACAGTTTAATACGATAGAATTTTAAAGAGAATTCACCTTTCCAGAGTATCCATCTATGATTTGACGTCATATGACGTCATAATCAGCTAAGCAGCATATATGATGACGTCATAATCATTACGTCATAAATGATTCTATTAGGCCCGTCTTTAACTCTTAATAGTCCGACACGTTGTAAGAATTGTATGTCTACTATTTAATAAACATTTATAGGCAGCAATGGCACCCAGTCAAATTAGTTTCAAAATATTCAACAGCTTACCTGTATAGTTTTCTGGAAATTAATAGTCAGGGAGTTCAGGGATCGTTCTATCCCAACACGAGCGAGGTATGGGTGGAGCCTACCTAAAGATAGGTGGGAAATGGCTAAAATGGGTAGGTCCATTGGAGTTATAGGTGGTCATTGTTTATAAAGTGTTTTATCACAAGTAATATACTTTGAAATATAGTTTAGAATTATTTAAGGTGTAATACAAGTACTATTTGAAGAACGATATGCGTATGGTTTTTTAAAGTGTCTTCACCTGTCGTCTCATCCTGAAGTTTAACAGAGCAATTTCCACCCACGTATTCCCGAGTTTTCTGATATAGGTGGAAAATAGCCCTGCCACATGCCATTCACATATCTGACGTTATATTCAGATACGTCACATTTTAGCTGATGTCACAACCAAAATGGAATATAGTTCCGTCATGAAGTATTCGAATTTTATCTGTATCATAGATGACGTTACAATTTAATAGACATTCTTTTGAATATTTCGAAAATCATTTGATTGGGAGCTGTTTCTCGGCAGCGGCACCTCCCCCCACCCCCCCCCCCCCCCCTGTCAAACTAGTTTCAAATTACTCAAAAGCTTAATTATCTGTATAGCTGCCTTATAATGTAGATTCTCAGAATTTAGCATTCAAAATTTCAAAACGATTCCAACACGCGTAAGTGTTGGTGCAGCTTAATTTGAAATGGGCGGGTCATAGTTAAAACTGGGTCCTTCGTTCTGCTTAGCTCTGGTGTGAATGAACTATTTCAGAATAAGTGTTTTCCCTGTATTTTACAGAATGTGATAATACTCACTGGGGAGTTAGCTGCAACAACGACTGCAATATCAACTGTCTTCTCGGCAGCGGCCGTTTGTGTAACCGAAATGGTCAATGCAGCTTTGGATGTAAAGCTGGGTACATTGAGCCCAACACGGGTTGCGTAAATGGTAAGTGTGTTTTTGTTTGTTCGCGTGCTTATGCTCGCGCGTGCGGAGGTTGGTGCGTGTGTGCGTTTGATGACATATTTTGTCTGGGCGATGTATATTATTTTAAAACTATTCTACAGGTCTCCAGTATAGCTGCCTCAAAATTCGGACATTGGAATCTCACTGGTTATATAGGGATATTCCTCGCATTGTGAGGAAAACAATACGTTGTCAAAGCTGAACGAGAGATACGTTTGAATTGGTTTGGGATGTAAACATATTTGGAAGAATACATTTGACTCAGACTATAAAAACATAATTATTGGCAACATCCTAATCAAACGTCTAATCTAGATGAAAGGCTATTACAATGGAATAGGTGTGGATTATTGCTAATATCTACAGTAGGCCATTTACTAAGATATAGCCAAGTATTAAGCGCTAAAGAAAATGCTTTCAAGTAACACGTATTTGCAGAAATTTGAGGATCATTGAACTTGTGACCCCTCAAAGGCGATTTCGGTTGCGGATAATCAAGAAAACACATCACGAATAGCTTCAAATTAAACGAGCAAAGACTTCCATTGTATATAATCATTGGATCTATCAAGTCGAAAATATTCTGAACATAATAATTCATTGAAACTGTGTATTTACAATCACCACCGCCTCGCCGCCGCCTACTGCTACTGCCTACTACTACTACTACTACTACTACTACTACTACTACTACTACTACTACTACTACTACTACTACTACTACCGCTACCGCTACCGCTACCGCTACCGCTACCGCTACCGCTACCGCTACCGCTACCGCTACCGCTACCGCCGCCGCCGCCGCCGCCCCCGCCGCCGCCGCCCCCGCCGCCGCCACCGCTGCCGCTGCCGCTGCCGCTGCCGCTGCCGCTGCCGCTGCCGCTGCCGCTGCCGCTGCCGCTGCCGCTGCCGTTGTTGTTGTTGTTTGTTGTTGTTGTTGTTGTTGTTGCTGCTGCTGTTGCTGCTACTACTACTACTACTACTACTACTACTACTACTACTACTACTACTACTACTACTACTACTACTACTACTACTAGTACTACTACTACTACTACTACTACTACTACTACTACTACTACTACTACTACTACTACTACTACTACTACTACTACTAGTACTACTACTACTACTACTACTACTACTACTACTACTACTACTACTACTACTACTACTACTACTACTACTACTACTACTACTACTACTACTACTACTATATCATACGATGATATCTAGAATGGTATGAACTCGGTACAGAGGGTATTTAAGTGATACACAAACATACACTATGTCTTTTAACTTACCTTCAGTTTGCACTTCTGGGTTCTACGGTCCTGACTGCGGCAAAACATGCAGTAGCCTTTGTCCGAGGAATGTGGCTGGATCTTCATGTCATCACGTGACTGGAGAATGTACATGGCAAACAGAGTGCACCGATATAGGCTATTGGAGAGCTAGATGTGACGAAAGTAAGCCTTTGTATCTAACACAATTCTTATTAAATATTACTGACACACTTTTAAATTTGATGATTATCGTATATATCTCCCATGCCAATCACATCCTTTCTTCTGTTCGCTCTCAGTCCTCTGTCTGCCATGTCTCTCTGTCCGTCTCTCCATCCTTCCGTCCGCCTGCCTCTCACTCACTCATTCCCTCCTTCCCTCCCTCCCTCCCCCTTCTCTCTCTCTCCCTCGCTCTCTCTCTCTCTCTCTCTCTCTCGCTCTCTCTCTCTCTCTCTCTCTCTCTCTCTCTCTCTCTCTCTCTCTCTCTCTCTCTCTCTCTCTCTCTCTCTCTCTCGCTCTCTCTCTCGTGTGAGCACTCGCACGCTCTCTCTTTCTCTCTGAAACTACTTGAAATTACCGGCCATAATCAAATTACGCGATGTGGATATGGGTTGGAAAAAGTCATCATTGCATTTGCCAATCCCACGTAAAAGCATTCACTATTAACACCATAGATAATCTGCTCTGCTAATCCATGAGCAACACGTGCTTGAAATGAACATGCTAAGACAACTTGGTGAGCAAGCAAGTAAGATTTTGCGAATTCGTGCGTATTAATCAAATATCAACACGTCTAGCGCTTAAGACTATAAATTATATATCTCACCCGGTGGTCTATTCAAAATCCTTCAAAACACCACTTTAATGAAAAGTTATACTTACGTTTGCCACTTACAAGGCCTCGCGCAGTGAAAGACCTACCCAGTTTTCGTGTGTAAAATGCATGATACTAGGCACTCTTGTGAGTTGTGAGTTCGATCCCTCGTCGATAGTAATTGATTGTAACTTGGGCAGTGCTCTCTATTTAATATGTCCATCTTTCAGCATGTCCGCGTGACCGATATGGCTATGGATGTAGCAAGATGTGTAGTGAGAATTGCCCTGCCCAGGACAACAATGCAGACCCAATATGTCACTTTGAAACAGGAGAGTGTACACATAGTGCTTGCTTAAATGGTTTCAGCGGCTCAATCTGTGATAAAGGTAAACCTAAATATACATTTTAGGGATAAATACACAGCAGCTTAATAGTTTTCAATTCATCCACTTGTGGGTTTTGGAAATGCCCCAGATAACGCAGCTTACTAGGTAGATGCTGGACCGATGCCATACTTTCAGTATCGGCCCAGTATCGCCCAAGCATCGGCCCTGTAAGCTGCGTTATCAGGGGTGCATCAACGTCTCCCATACTTAAATTTCTAATTCATTACTCCTTCGTTATTGACAAATGAATGTTGAAACTACTGGAGGGGTTATTGTTTATGTACCTCTAGATATCGTAACGAAACTCGACTTTCGATTCACACTATACTGGTTTTTAGAAATGTGCCACACAATGGACCTTTCCATTTTAGCTAAGCCTCGCCCATTTCTAGCTAAGTTCCATCCACACTTCACTCGTGTTGGGATCGATCGATCTCTGAACTCCATGACTATCAATTTCCATAAAACTATACAGGTAAGCTGTTAAATATTTTGAAACTAATTTGAATGGGTGCAACAGCGCCGCGTCAAATTAGTTTCAAAATATTCAAAGACATACCATTCTTACAACGTGTCGGACTATTAAGCGCTAAAGACGGACTATATCGAGTCATTCATGACGTCATGATTATGACGTCATCACACACGTCACTTAGTCCATTATGATGTTTCTTCTTTAAACATCTATTGTAATGAGGACTATTTGAATGATTCACACATTGATAACACAGATATGTGTTTCCATTTGGCCATAATCATGGATTAAATAATGCCAAAAAGACTCGTCAGCAAATGCCATAATTTCTGGCAGGGCGGTACTCCTACTTATCAAACGACTGACAATGGCTAACCTATGAATCTATTATAAAGCAATGCAAAGGACAGGAAAGTTTGTCAGGACATGTCCGATAGCTTGCAACATTATTACCCCGATCACCATACAGCATACAATCAGTAACGAGTGAAACGGAGACTTCGATGGGTATCAAGAACACGGATTAAAAACAATTGGCGCGGAATTTGAGGTGAGTTGATAATTCGTCATTCTTTCTGGTAGATGCTTATTGTTGGATTTAAATTATGGCCCACATTTTGCAATGAACGTTCGATTGGTGTTGATGTAGATTTCCTGCAGGCAACACGCTGTTGGTAATTCATGGTATGCCGTCAAGTTAACTGAAAAACAATCAAACTGACATTTGAAGCCTTCGCATCAACTGGACAAAATCAAATATACCTTGTAGGAGCTGTCGTTTTTCCTCTTTCGGATCAGCAGTGAACAGACTCCGCTCATATCATGTTTTTTGTCAGGACATTATTGCAAACATAAATATTTTACGCGGTAATGGTAGTCGGGAACAACGGATAATGCTGTAGGTGAACACAGATTAAGATGATAAATGACAATTGGGAACACAGTGATCTTCCTCTGAAATTATTTGCCAAATTCTGGTTAATATACTATGTTCAACACCGGAAATACAGTCAAACTTGTGCATTGCAACCACTTTATTGGCATGTAAGCGGTGGTTGCTAAATAGAAATTTGTTCAGTTAATACAGTTAGTGGCTTTTGTGGGCACAAGATGACAGCTTTCGGTTTTACGACCACCCGTCTTGTTTTGTTAAAATGAACTTAATATAATTTCATTTCCAGTTTCTCCGGAATCAGCGTGAAGGGTTTTTTATGCTATCACTGTGACTATGCAGCAAAGATACACAAGCAGATAATTTAACAATTACTGAAAAACAATTTTATGTTACGTATCGAGAAATGGAAATGAACGAGAAACCGGCAAAACTGGTTACACGACAAATGTTTTTGAAGACGTTGTGCCTGCAGAAGCAGAATTACCCCGTTACTGTTAATGGACGTCGGTGTATTTTTCGACATGACAGATCAAAGAAAAAGAAGTCCATCATTCCGCGAAAATCTGTTTGTATATCCTAGGAGGAGGATGAAACAAGTTACACCTGTAATGAAGGCTATATTGATTCCGTGAAAGTCTGATTGATGACAGCTCTAACGAACGTGTTGCTAGTTTGTCCCAGCTCATGAAAGGAATGTATTTGAACGTTAGTGGAAGATGAGGAGGAGGAGGAGGAGGAGGAGGAGGAGGAATATATTCGACTGGAATATACACAGCGAGAGTGGCTTGCACGAACATAGTTTGGGAACAATCGGGAACACACTGTGATAAAGATATGGCTCTAATCTTAGAGTATTTACCTTGGTGATTGAAACGCTAAGGTGTTATGGACAACTATATATATATATATATATATATATATATATATATATATATATATATATATATATATATATATATATATATATATATATATATATATATATATATATATATATATATATATATATATATATATATATATATATATATGTGTGTGTGTGTGTGTGTGTGTGTGTGTGTGTGTGTGTGTGTGTGTTGTGTGTGTGTGTGTGTGTGTGTGTGTGTTGTGGTGTGTGTTGTGTGTGTGTGTGTGTGTGTGTGTGTGTGTGTGTGTGTGTGTGTGTGTGTGTGTGTGTGTGTGTGTGTGTGTGTGTGTGTGTGTGTGTGTGTGTGTGTGTGTCTGTGTGTGCGTGTGTGTGTGCGTGCGTGAGTGCGTGCGTGCGTGAGTGCGTGCGTGCGTGCGTGCGTGCGTGCGTGCATGCGTGTGTTTGTGCGTGCGCGCGTGTATGCGTGCGTGCGTGCGTGCGTGCGTGCGTGCTTGCGTGCTTGCGTGCGTGCGTGCGTGCGTGCGTTTGCGTGTGTGTTAAAATGGCTATTCTCAGCAACTAGAAACCACCATTTGCCATATATATATATATATATATATATATGTATGGCAAATGGTAGTTTCTAGTTGTCGAGAATAACCATTTTAACACACACATATATATAGTAGTCCATAACACCTTAGCTTTTCAATCACCAAAGATAAATACTCTAAAGTTGGTAAACATTGCTTGCAGCCTTTTCATGGATTTTGTGCGACGAAACGGACTGGGAATCTCTCAACTATTGAAGAGATGTGGTATAAAGGGTTTGACGGAAAACCCATTGCATGAAAGGCAGTAGGTACTAGAGAAATTGGCAATGGTAGTTCAGGTACTTTGCCGCTGTATTAAGAACTTGCAAGGGGGTAGCCTTGGATTAGAGGCTGTGTGAAATTACAGGAGATGACTGGATCGAATCAAATTATGCACCTGTCTGAGTAATCTGAAAGTGGCCAAACATGACTGTGAACACACAATGCAGATATGATTACGCACAGGGAATGGCCCATTCCATGTGTGTGCAATTTAAATGGGCAACGACACATGTACACGAATACTGCTAACGTTGACTTATCTAGACACCGTAGCTACTTTCAACTGATGTCCAAATATACAAGTGGAGAGACTCGACTTATAAAGCAAAGGTCCGAATCCTTGCATTCTCTTTGATCTCAAGCACTAGTGATGGGGAACATATTTAATGTAGCTGTATATCATGGCCAGCTGAAATAACGGCGAGAGCATTATGGGTGCATCCATGCAAGCATGAATACATGAGCGTGTGCATGCGTGCGTGCATGTGTGTATGTGTGCGCCTGTGTGTGCGTAAATCTTAAGTGATGTGTTCGGGTCAGGTCTTTCGACATGAAACCAATCAGCAGTATATTCAGAATTGAACCTGATCGTGCTCTTAGCGACACGGATATAGATATTGAGCTAAAAGAATTTGGAGAACATGCCCTTATATTCGCAAAGTGGAAATAAATGGAAATAAAAATCTATTTCAGTGTTATTGGCTGCGACAAGCGTGTCCACGGAGAGCTAGGCTGTTTGTCTATATTCACGATTAGCGATAGCGCATATAGTGTCTATTGTGAGATATGAGGCAGCTTGGTTAAATTTGTTGGTCGTAACCTCGTGTGCATTGTACGTGTTTGCTAATATTTAGGCAAATATGTGAACATAACGAATGTATCAATAGAAAGCACATACAACATTCCGTCCTAGATACATATACCTGTTGGAGAATTTGAAATAAAAGAAATGGAGACAGTTTCTACATATGTCTCTGCTAAGTAACAACGCAGTGCATGTGACTAACGTTATGCTATTAAGAAGGTTTATTACGTGCTGGGATCACGACTTTGACAAATGTGATAGGAGAGTTAAACCAAGAGTGGGGATGTAACCGCACCAGACCTTTCCAAGTTTAATATGTGCCTTTAAAAAGAAAATCTTTATACCATTGCAACGCATCGAATGTTATAGATAACCTTTGCATCAGTGGAGTGCAGAGAAGGCATGTGATTCGAGAATAACTTGCAAAAGACATCACATTATATCCGTGTTCAATGTGCCGCCAATGTGTGGTATCCGATTACTTCAAAATAATGTATACGTTATTCCTGACTGCCTACCTATGCATGTTTACAATAACGTTCTATAAAACCATGTTGCGCATGGGATCTGTTCTTTGGTAATCAGGAAGAGGAAGGACCAATGTTCTTACAGGTATATATCTTTTTCCAGTAGATTAGGCAAACGCGAGAACTACTGCTTCAAGCTTCAAAGTTTGATGCATTTTCAGAGAACTTTCGACTTGACGTCATACCATGAATTAACAACTGGGACTTGCCAGCAGGAAATTTACATGCACAACCTTAGAACAGTCATCGCAAGATGTATACAATAATTTATATCCAACAATAAACATGTACCAGATAAAAGATGCGCTATGAACTCACCTCAAATTCCGCGCCAATTCGTTTGTATCCGTGGTCTCAATTTCCCTCGATGTCTTGTGTTACTCGTTGCCGGTTGGTACGGTCTGTCACCATCTATATTCTATCTGATCTGCAATATATTTCAAATGATTATAAAGTTGAGTATAAATTATGCTAAACATTTGACAGCAATCTTAGCTGTTTCTGTTTGTGGCAGCCAGATGTTCCTGGAGAGATTATTGGAATTCAGTGTTCAAAGGATATATATATATATATATATATATATATATATATATATATATATATATATATATATATATATATATATATATATATATATATATATATATATATATATATATATATATATATATATATATATATATATATATATATATATATATATATATATATATATATATATATATATATATATATATATATATATATAGGCTCTCACCAGTCACGTGATATCAAGGTGGGGCGGGGGTGGTGCTTAATTGGCCATTTATAGAGTGTGAAAAATGTGTGTGTGCTGGTCGGCATTCTTGTACAAACACGCCCGTCAGCACATCCCACTTTCTCACACTCCATATATGGGCAATTAAGCCAGGACCCCTGGAATCACATGACCTGTTATAGCCAATCAACATGCGTGTTTATCACCCCTTTAGTGTCAGTAATGATCAATACGTATGGAAGGAAGTTCTAATTATTGATTTATTATTATTAATTTTTTTAATTAGCAGTGGTCTTATACTATTTTTCTAAGATATTATAAAATTCTCTCTAAAAATACCTATTTTTGCTACAATAAGCATATTCTCCACTTTAATAACACTTCTTGCAGTTCCGGCGTGTGACCAGGGAAGATGGGGAGACATGTGCCAGTACTATTGCCACTGCTCGAATGCTGTAGCATGCAATGAGACCACGGGACATTGTGCAGGTGGTGTAGCCTGTGCAGAAGGTTTCTCCGGATTATCCTGCCAAATAGGTATCTCCCAAACTACATGTATATCCGTCTATATCTTACTATACCTGTGGATGAGACTGCATTCGGCAAAAAACCTTCTCATCCAGAATCACTGAAAGGCTCGGGCCGAAAAATATAAAATAATATTAGGGACTTAGGGCCCTGGAGGTTCCTCACGTGCAACTGATACGTGAGAAAAATGGCTGACCTCGACCAATCAAAACAGAGTACATGTTGGTAAAAATGGCGATATATAGGTTTGTGACATGTTGAGTGTGAATTTTATTCATTTCAAACTGCTAGATCGAGTCGATCAGTGGTCGTCGTATTCACATTGATTCGACCTCAAATTTGTGCTTCTGTATCCAAATTTCTTCAACCTAAACGCCCGACCTAAACGCTCATATTTCTCTCAACATTTTCATATTTGGATCTAGTACTTTTTCACTTTCTATCGAAATGTTTATAACTGCAGCCAAAATATTGTTTGCCTCTTGTTAACCAGATGATTTGAAAGCGATATCTACGACCCTTTTGCCTATTATTAATGGTTTTCAGGATAAACGATCATAAGCCAGCACTTTACTCCGTCGCTTTAAATCATAATTTTAGGAGTCAAAGAGAGCCGAATGTTGACGGAGACACATTCAGTGTAGTAGCCAGCGCCCTGGGTAGATATTACTATTATTATTAACGGTCCACAATTGTAGACAGGGGACATTTAATTTTTTTCGATTATTTACCATTAGAGAGAGAGAGAGAGAGAGAGAGAGAGAGAGAGAGAGAGAGAGAGAGAGAGAGAGAGAGAGAGAGAGAGAGAGAGAGAGAGAGAGAGAGAGAGAGAGCAATCCTGGTAATATCAAATGCCATGATGTTCAATGAGTATATCAAAGATCGATAAATTACACCATAACGAGCCATTTACAGAAGTAAAATCTGCTCAGTCGTTCTCGGTACATCTTTATCTTAGTTAACCCTTTAATACGCATAGCAGCCACAACAGCTTCTGCAGTGATCTTGAGAAATTCCCATTTGCAGACCAAGTTTTTCAAAATTTACCACTGGAATGACTGGCTCGATAAACGAGCCAGTCGTTCCAGTGGTAAATTGTCAAAAATAGCCTTCTCTTGATCTGTAAATGGACATTTTCTATGAGGAAATTGAAATTTTCTTGAAGAAATTTGAGTGTTAAAGAGTTAAAGACCAATTCTCAAAACCAACAAAAGTGCTTTCTGAGCCTATTTGACGTGGTTTAACCCTTTTTTGGCCAAGCTGGCCTAAACTGTCATATGCAGTGGTCTTGCAGAATGCCCATTTGTAGACAAGGAGAAGACCATTTTTGTAAATATTACCACTGGAATGGCTGGCTCCATAACCGAGCCAGTCATTTCGATGGTAAATTGCCAAAAATATAAATTTCTTGTCCTGTATATGGCCATTCAATAGTCTTTTTGTATTCTTGACTAAATTTACCCATTCAAGGGCTAAACCGACACAGGTAATAACAAGCTATGCTATCGACAGTTTGTTCAATAAATGTGTTATCGTTTAGTTACTAAATTTTAGGAATATAGTCAACGTTTAATAGCATGTATGTGGTCAAAAGGGTAGAAGGTGTTTTCCAAAATCAGAACTTTATTGTGATTCTGACAATCCATTTCGTAAGTTGCACAGCCTCTGACTTTCTGTTGAAAAATAGGAGGCGGGGGGGGGGGTTGTTCACTAAGTGCGTTGTCAAGACAGAGCGCAAAAGCGTGAGTCAGCATCTCTCTTGAGCGCATTCTAGTTAAAAACAATAATTTCACAATGATTTATGTTGCTATCTGATATACAGAGAATCTCAAACACGGTCCCATTTAATATCTCTATTATCAAGCTCCTCGATGACTATCTCTTTGCGCGAGATTTAGCTAGTACAAATCAATAATTTTCGACAAGGTTGATAATAGTGATATTATTAGGTACACCAGTGTTTTGGCGGGGCTACAGGTTGTTACCACACGCGCAAACTTTCTATTTCCCGAGTGCAGCGATGGAAATATATTTGTTTGCACATTTGTTTGCACGTGCGGTAACAGCCTGTACTCCCGACAAAACACTGGTGTAACGAATTTATTACCCCTTAAACGCCACCGAGAGATTAAGAAAGAGAGAGGGGAGAGAGCGAGAGAGAATTTTTATCTTATATGAAATATTGCCAAATTGCAACACTTTATGACATCATTTTCAGAATGCGTCAACACTTATGATGTCTTGACCATCGTCAGTGGCTATTGTTACATCATAATTAATCTGCGCATTAAGAGGATAACACGATGTTCGCGCAGGGGATATGGTGTAGTATTTCCCTCGTGTGAGGGAAATACCAGATCATACATCACTGATCTTAATCAATCAAATAACAGCATATGGTCATGTGACATTACTGAGGGGGTAATAATAAATTAGAGTGTGCTTCAGATTCTATCTATCATATAGACTGAATTTTCGACAAATTTTCCAATACGGTCGATCCCTGAAACCCCAGTTTATGTTTTCCTTTATCGTACGATCATCAAGCGGGGCTAATCACATCGTGACATCTAGCACATTGAAAGCCTTGCAGCGAAAACTATAGGCTTAGTAGAGCTATGAGAGGAATTTCCACTGATCAAAGCATAGGCACTTTTAGCATGATGTCGTACCCTCTCCTATTTATATATAAGATTATATATGCATAGAGGGTAGCGCACAAGTACGACGTCACGCTGAAGATGCCCATCGATCAATGTTGATTTATTTACATAAATAACAATATACAATGCCAATATTTACTAAACTTGCGGCGTAAAATATCTTGCTGATCACGTGTGTCAGCAGCAAAGAAAAAGAAGAAGTTATTGGTTTGATAGTCTTCTGTCGAGTCACTGATTCCAGGTCCCATTCACGCCATACATAGGATGGTCTATTATCTGTAGCTTGCCCAGTTTTACACTGCTACACATTTATACACCTGGGCGGAGAGAGGCAACGAGGAGTGAAGAAGGTTGGCTATGTTTCCACAGATTGCTCGTCTGCCACCTGATCGCCTAACAATCGAGCGGGATTTAAACCCCTCCCGGCTAATGGATCTTTCTATTTTAGCCATGCCACGCCCATCTCTAGCTAAGCTCACCCACACCTCACGCGTGTTGGGATCGATCTCTCTCAGAACGTCCTGACTATCAATTTCCAGAAAACTATACAGGTAAGCTGTTGAATATTTTGTAAATAATTTGACTGGGTGCTTGGCAGCAACAGCGGCTAGTCAAATTAGTTTCAAAATATTCAACAGAATATTTATTTAATAGTAAAAATATACAATTCATACAAGAACACATAGTCCGTCTTCAAATATGCGTTTGTGACGTACTCATTCTACGCCTAACGTAGTTGATTATGACGTCATAGGATGGTTTGATAAAGTGGAAAAGTCTATTAACAGTCGACCACGCTACCACCACGGCCAATCCTCTCCAATGCCAGCACTCGACTTCGATGCGGTTATAATCAATGACGCGAGGATGACAGTATTCTAATTTGTCAATATAAAATTACTTTCCTACCCTAACAACAAATGAAAATAATTCGCAGCATTATTAATCAGGTTAATATGGCTAAAATTAAATGGGCTGAAAGCACGTGTTTATATTATATATGATAGAATTGGATAGGCCGTTCATACATTATTGGAGTTATGCTAACTATGTCAGAAAATATGACAAAAATCCTTCATTCAGTCGTTCGTTTGTTCATCTGTTCGTTCATTCGTGGCCATTTCCAAATACATTTTTGCCCATATTTCCCTTTTTATCACATTCGGACCGTATGTTTTGACAAGTCAGATTTTGATATATTTTACCACTCTTGGCCGTTTCCTTATCGGTTTAAGTGCCATTCTGGTGAATTGTATTAGTTACACCAGTGTTTTGGCGGGTTGTACGGGCTGTTACCACACGCGCAAACGTTGGCATATATTTGTTTGCATGTCTGGTAACAGCCTGTACCCCCGACAGAACACTGGTGTAACGAATTTATTACCCCTCATACGTCAGCGAGAGAGAGAGAGAGAGAGAGAGAGAGAGAGGGAGGGAGGGAGGGAGAGGGAGGGAGGGAGGGAGGGAGGGAGAGAGAGAGAGATAATTTTTTTTATCATATATGAAATATTGCCAGTTTTCAACACTTTATGACGTTGTTTTCAGAATTCATCAATACTTAATACGTCATTATACGTCAGTGGCTATTGTTACCTCATATGTAATCTGCGCCTAAAGACGAAAACAGGATGTTCGCGCGGGGGATACCATGTAGTATTGCCCTCGCGTGAGGGAAATACCAGATCATACATCACTGATCTTAACCAATCAAATAACAGCATATGGTCATGCGACATTACTGAGGAGTAATAATTCAATTTATCTCAAGTAGTTTAACCGTGAGTTCTGACTTGATTATTATTATTATTATTATTATTATTATTATTATTATTATTATTATAGAAAATATCGCATTGAGACGAAGAGCCTGGCAGAGCAGCACGTTGAGTGAGGGTGGCTTTAACTATGATGCGAGTTTAGCTGTCGATGGTACAATACTCTCATATGTGCAGAATAGGTCATGCTCTCACACGCGGAATGGCCAAACTGACAATACGTGGTATATGGATATTGGCGAACGTCGTCAAGTGTCAGAATTAACAATCGCCATGGCACTAGAGTGTAAGACACTACTGCTGCTGCTGCTGCTGCTGCTGCTGCTGCTGCTGCTGCTACTACTACTACTACTACTACTGCTACTACTGCTACTACCACTACTACTACTACTACTACTACTACTACTACTACTACTACTACTACTACTACTACTACTACTACTACTACTACTACTACTACTACTACTACTACTACTACTACTACTACTACTACTACTACTACTACTACTACTGCTGCTGCTACTGCTACTACTACTACTACTACTACTACTACTACTACTACTACTACTACTACTACTAGCAGCACCACCGACAACGACAACGGCAGCGACAGCGACAACAGCACAAGCGGCACCAGCAGCAGCATCTGCAGCAGCAGCAGCAACAGCAACAGCAACAACAACATGGGTGTAGGAGATAGACCTGTGGGTGGGTGGGGGATTTGTCTGAAATATGGGTGGGGCCAAAACCTAGGGGGGTGCAATGGGGATACAATACGGGAGAGGAAATCTCTTCGGGTGGGGTGGGGGTGCGGGTGGGGTGTGGGGTGTATGTGTGGAGGGATATCGCCACTCTCGCCCCTGTTCCTACGCGTATGAACAGCAACTACAACAGCTATAAGCACCACAGCAGCAACAGCAATGATAGCAGTAGCAATGTTTAACACTCAAATTGCACCAACAGCAACAGCAGTAGCATAAGAACCACCAACGAAACAACACCAACGACGACGACGACGACGACGACGACGACAGACAACAACAACAACAGCAGCAGCATAAGCAGCAGCAGCAGCAGCAGCAGCAGCAGCAGCAGCAGCAGCAGCAGCAGCAGCAGCAACAACAACAACAACAACTACAACTACAACAACAACAACAACAACAACAACAACAAGAATGCAATCAGTAACAATAATAGGGTTAGTATGTTTCGACGCGCTTACTTGTACATACCAAATAGCCTACGCTCATATTATGATGCGGTTGAGGTCGTTTGAAGTAATCCGCTTGGAAGCTTATGCAGCAACAGCAGCCAGCCGAAGTAACACTGAATACTGTTGAATATTTTGAAACCAATTTGACTAGAATATGTTGCTGCCAACATGCTCCAGTAAAATTATCTTTAATATAATTAACCAGATATTTCCTAGATTGTAAATATTTTGTGGCACGTGCAGGCTAACGTCACATTTATTTACATCATGAATGGCATGTATCTAAGTCCGTTTTAAACGCTTAATAATTGTATGTCATTACTATTTAATAAACATTCTGTTGAATATTTTGAAACTATTTTGACTGCGCGCTGTTGCTGCCATAGGGAGCAACAGCGCCCAGTCAAATTAGCTTCGAAATATTGAACAGCTTACCTGTATAGTTTTCAGGAAATTGAGATTGAGGGAGTGCAGGCGTCTCAATACTGACAAAGCGTGGGTGGAGCTTAGCTAAAGATGAGCGGGGCATAGCTAAATCTGGATTACTTCATTGCTTACAATTTCTCGGTTTTTTATATTTCAGACGGAGACAGTTTGCGGGGCTTTGAAGTTTTCATTAGTGATCAACCAGCGATCACTCCAAACTCACTCTGCTATAATGGCAGCGTCCATGACTGGCCAAATGTTGGACAACAAAATACAATACACATCACATGTGTTGGACTCTTGACTGGACGTTTTGTCTTAATTCGTCATCGAAGCAATACACTTACCTTGTGTGAAGTAGAAATTAAATGTAATTGTTTCCTGTCAGTTGATCTGTTAGTAAAATGTGCTAGTTATGTGCGCGATGCATGGATAAATGTACGAACGAACAAGGGAACGATACAATGAAAGAAGGAAGGAAGGAACGAACGAAGGAACGAAGGAACGAACGCACGAACGAATGAACGAACGAACGAACGAACTAACAAACTAACGTACGAACAAACGAACTAACGTATGAACGAACGAATTAATAAACTAACGTACGAACGAACGGATGAACGATTAGAATGAAAGAGTCCAGTTTTAGCTATGCCCCTTCCATCTCTAGCTAAACTCCACACTTTTCCCGCGTTGAATCAATCGACCCCTGCACTGCCTGAATCTCAATTTTCAGAAAACTGTTCATGTAGGCTGTTGAACATTTGAAACAAATTGGAATATGACCACCCAGTCAAGTTAGTTTCAAAATAGTCAACAACATATTTATTAACTAGTAAACATATACAATTCGTACAACTTGACGGACTAAGAGTTTATGACGGACAATATCTCGTCATGCGTGACGTAATTGATTATGACGTCAACGTACATGTGATGTAGTTGATTATGACATCATATGATTGACTTAGAACCAGGATTCCTCCATTTTCTGAATATTTGACTTGCTATTTCGCCGGACACGTGTGAACTTTAGCCCATCTCGTTGCATGCAGCGCCGCGTATCATGTGTACAGATGTTTACTGTTATGCAACAGATGAATGAATGATTGATCGAGTGAATGATCGATCGAACCAAAACGAACGAATGAACGAACGAAAGAACGAGTGGAATTATCTGAATATGTGTAGTTGCCTGTATTCTCGCTCACTATGTTGCCTGCGACCTCTTGTGCCATGTATATCGATGTTTACTGTTAATAAATCTATTCTAATCATATTTCAGCGTGTACATCTGGATTTTACGGATTCCCTCAAGGTGACTGTAGCACCCCCTGTCGCTGTCTCAATCCACTAGAGTCGTGTAGTATAAATGACGGAGCATGTTATCAGTCAGGATGCCCGTCACTGACTAGTGGACCTTCCTGCAATGGTAATACCTTTGAAAGAATTCGGATTAAATTGACTTAGCACAAGCCATGCACATCTTTTAATAAATCATGTGTAATGTATTAAACTCCTGTTTATTATAGCATACACTGAAGAACAATTGTTTAGCTTCGGGTAGCAGCTCAATTAACAGTCATGTCCACTGGTTAGTTGTTTCTTTGTTTGTTTGTTTGTTTTGGTTAGTTGGTTGGTTGGTTGGTTGGTTGGTTGGTTGGTTGGTTGGTTGGTTGGTTAGTTGTTTGAATGTGTGGTTGTATGGTTGGCTGGTTGGTTGCCTGGTTGGATGACTATTTTATTTTTGGGCTGATTGATTGTATGGTTGTTTTGTTTGTTTGGTTGGTTGGTTGGTTGGTTTGTTGCTTGGTTGATTGATTAGTTCGGTTTGGTTGGCCGGTTGTTTGGTTAGTTGGTTGGTTGGTTAGTTTATTTGTTTGTTTGTTTTGTTGGTTGGTTGCTTGGTTGGTTGGTAGGTAGATAGGTAGGTAGTCTGCTTGTTTGCTTGTTTGGTTGGTTGGTTGTTTGTTTGTTTGTTTGTTTGTTTGGTTGGGTGGTTGGGTGGTTGGCTGGTTGCCTGGTTGGTTGGTTGGTTGCCTGGTTGGATGACTATTCTATTTTTGGGTTGATTGATTGTATGGTTGTTTTGTTTGTTGTTTGGTTGGTTGGTTGGTTTGTTGCTTGGTTGATTGATTAGTTTGGTTTGGTTGACTGGTTGTTTGGTTAGTTGGTTGGTTGGTTAGTTTATTTGTTTGTTTGTTTGTTTGTTTGGTTGGTTGGTTGGTTCGTTGGTTGGTTGGTTGGTTGGTTGGTTGGTTGGTTGGTTGGTTGGTTGGTTGGTTGTTCGGTTGGTTGGTTGGTTGGTTGTTTGGTTTGTTAGTTGATTGGTTCGTTGGTTCGTTGGGTGGTTGTTTATTTGTTTGTTTCTTGATTGGTTAGTTGATTGGTTGATTGCTTGGTTGGTTGGTTGATTGGTAGGTTGTTTGGTTGGTTGGTTGGCTGGCTGGTTGGTTGGTTGGCTGGTTGATTGGTTAGGCAGTCACAACAGCTTAGTACGGACTTTCATTTTAAGAGTTTTTCGTACACAGAAATCAAATTTTGTGTAAGCATGCATTGTGGTATCAATATATAGCGGACGAAACTAGGTCAGTGTGACCTCAGTGTAGCATACTCCTCACGCTTCACCCACAGCTACCTAGATTCTATCGATTTTTCACATATGAAATATTTCTTGTTTATCTTCCGCTAATTCAGATTCTAGTCGTATCGCGATAATTGCTAATAAATATAAGGGGATCTTACCTTTTTAATCATTGAAATTCAAATGAACCATTTGGGTACTGTGAAGACATTTCGACTGTGCGTGCGTGCGTGTGTGTGTGGTGGGGTTGGGGGTGGTATCTGAGTCGGGGTGACACTTAATATTGTAAAATTCTTTTGAATTTGGATAACTTTGAGTGTTTCTATATGCATAAGACATACACCAATAGAGGTATCCGATCTGTCACGCAAGCGTAGGACGTCTTAATCAATTACACCACATGTAGGCTGACGTCAAAAATTATAACAACGTATTATAACTCTGAAGATTCGGTCAAGTGTAGAAAATGTTTGTCTTTGATAAATTTCCAATTTAAGAAAACCTTCTGCTGAATACTTTGAAACTAATTTGGCTGGGCGGCAGCAACAACATCCATTTAAATTAGGTTAAAACTATTCAACAGATTACCTGTATAGTTACCTTGAAATTGGGATGCTGTTAATTCAGGGCTCAAGAGTATATAGACATCGATCACAACATGTGTAACACGTGGGGGTATAACTAGAAATGATCTCGCTATTGAATCAGTACGGGATGAATTTTGGAAAGGATCAGCGTAGAAGTTTGACATTAAGCAAACGTTTCAGGGCGAAGCCAGCCAACACCGCCCTCTGAAATGGCCTTGACGAATGTCAATTCGCTGGCCAAGATAAGACTATTTTAGAAGATTTAACGCTGGAATGAATGGCTCGGTTACCGAGCCTTTGATTCCAGTGGTAAATTGTCAAACTAGCATTCTCTTGGCCTGCAAATTGACATTTAATAAGCAAATATTTTGACTTTCTTAGCTAAATTGAGTCATTAAACGATTAAATGCTTTGAGACCATAGCCTATTATTACTCCTATGTCGTTCTGTTGAGCAGGCTCACGTAGGACAGTTCCCTCTCACATATATGGAACGCCCCTCTAAGTCTCAATACCGAACAAGGGACAGATCCGGGTCTAGCTTTACTCTCTATGTTTGAATCGTTTAAACAGTCTGAACGATGATTTACTAGAATCTAAATATCAGTGTAGGCCTAACTAAGCAGGTAAACGGTTGACTATTTCGAAAACTAATGTACTGAGAGGTCCAATTTAAATTAGTGTCAAGATATTATTTATCATAATGTTTACTAATTTGGACAATGGCCATTAACCAAAGACATGCAATTCAAATGGTTACTGTGTTACATTTGCCTGTTTTGCGATAGATCTACATCTATCGATTGTGACGTCATCTAACATGGATAAATTGGCGTTAGATTTGAGTAATAGATCATATTTCTTTATTGTGTGAGTTAATGGATAGTACTTAGTCTCCTGACCAATCAGATAACGTGCCAAGATTTTCTTGAGAAATGAGACAAACACTGAAAGACTCAAGTTTTTGATGCAGTTTTCAGTTATTGGCAATGGACCTTTCCAGTTTTATCTATGTCCCGCCCATCATTAGCTAAGCTCGGCCCACACTTCACCGTGTTGGGATCGATCGATACCTGAACTGCATGACTATCAATTTCCAGAAAACTATACAGATAAGCTGTTACAGATTTTGAAACTATGGCAGCAATGGTGAGCGCCCAGTCAAATAAGTTTCAAAATATTCAACTGCATCTTTATTAAGTATTAGAGATATGCAATTCATACAAAACTAAGCTTAGTCCGTAATCAATTAAACATCGTCGTGTCGTG
>CM067369.1:208868791-208972236 GCA_034401795.1 Chaetoderma sp. LZ-2023a | reverse complement strand
CGCATGACACGTGTGTTTAATCAATCAAATAACAGCATATGGTCATGTGACATTACTGAGGGGGGTAATAATAAATTAGAGTGTGCTTCAGATTCTATCTATCATATAGACTGAATTTTCGACAAATTTTCCAATACGGTCGATCCCTGAAACCCCAGTTTATGTTTTCCTTTATCGTACGATCATCAAGCGGGGCTAATCACATCGTGACATCTAGCACATTGAAAGCCTTGCAGCGAAAACTATAGGCTTAGTAGAGCTATGAGAGGAATTTCCACTGATCAAAGCATAGGCACTTTTAGCATGATGTCGTACCCTCTCCTATTTATATATAAGATTATATATGCATAGAGGGTAGCGCACAAGTACGACGTCACGCTGAAGATGCCCATCGATCAATGTTGATTTATTTACATAAATAACAATATACAATGCCAATATTTACTAAACTTGCGGCGTAAAATATCTTGCTGATCACGTGTGTCAGCAGCAAAGAAAAAGAAGAAGTTATTGGTTTGATAGTCTTCTGTCGAGTCACTGATTCCAGGTCCCATTCACGCCATACCTAGGATGGTCTATTATCTGTAGCTTGCCCAGTTTTACACTGCTACACATTTATACACCTGGGCGGAGAGAGGCAACGAGGAGTGAAGAAGGTTGGCTATGTTTCCACAGATTACTCGTCTGCCACCTGATCGCCTAACAATCGAGCGGGATTTAAACCCCTCCCGGCTAATGGATCTTTCTATTTTAGCCATGCCACGCCCATCTCTAGCTAAGCTCACCCACACCTCACTCGTGTTGGGATCGATCTCTCTCAGAACGTCCTGACTATCAATTTCCAGAAAACTATACAGGTAAGCTGTTGAATATTTTGTAAATAATTTGACTGGGTGCTTGGCAGCAACAGCGGCTAGTCAAATTAGTTTCAAAATATTCAACAGAATATTTATTTAATAGTAAAAATATACAATTCATACAAGAACACATAGTCCGTCTTCAAATATGCGTTTGTGACGTACTCATTCTACGCGTAACGTAGTTGATTATGACGTCATAGGATGGTTTGATAAAGTGGAAAAGTCTATTAACAGTCGACCACGCTACCACCACGGCCAATCCTCTCCAATGCCAGCACTCGACTTCGATGCGGTTATAATCAATGACGCGAGGATGACAGTATTCTAATTTGTCAATATAAAATTACTTTCCTACCCTAACAACAAATGAAAATAATTCGCAGCATTATTAATCAGGTTAATATGGCTAAAATTAAATGGGCTGAAAGCACGTGTTTATATTATATATGATAGAATTGGATAGGCCGTTCATACATTATTGGAGTTATGCTAACTATGTCAGAAAATATGACAAAAATCCTTCATTCAGTCGTTCGTTTGTTCATCTGTTCGTTCATTCGTGGCCATTTCCAAATACATTTTTGCCCATATTTCCCTTTTTATCACATTCGGACCGTATGTTTTGACAAGTCAGATTTTGATATATTTTACCACTCTTGGCCGTTTCCTTATCGGTTTAAGTGCCATTCTGGTGAATTGTATTAGTTACACCAGTGTTTTGGCGGGTTGTACGGGCTGTTACCACACGCGCAAACGTTGGCATATATTTGTTTGCATGTCTGGTAACAGCCTGTACCCCCGACAGAACACTGGTGTAACGAATTTATTACCCCTCATACGTCAGCGAGAGAGAGAGAGAGAGAGAGAGAGAGAGAGAGAGAGAGAGGGAGGGAGGGAGGGAGGGAGGGAGAGAGATAGAGATAATTTTTTTTATCATATATGAAATATTGCCAGTTTTCAACACTTTATGACGTTGTTTTCAGAATTCATCAATACTTAATACGTCATTATACGTCAGTGGCTATTGTTACCTCATATGTAATCTGCGCCTAAAGACGAAAACAGGATGTTCGCGCGGGGGATACCATGTAGTATTGCCCTCGCGTGAGGGAAATACCAGATCATACATCACTGATCTTAACCTATCAAATAACAGCATATGGTCATGCGACATTACTGAGGAGTAATAATTCAATTTATCTCAAGTAGTTTAACCGTGAGTTCTGACTTGATTATTATTATTATTATTATTATTATTATTATTATTATTATTATTATTATTATTATTATTATAGAAAATATCGCATTGAGACGAAGAGCCTGGCAGAGCAGCACGTTGAGTGAGGGTGGCTTTAACTATGATGCGAGTTTAGCTGTCGATGGTACAATACTCTCATATGTGCAGAATAGGTCATGCTCTCACACGCGGAATGGCCAAACTGACAATACGTGGTATATGGATATTGGCGAACGTCGTCAAGTGTCAGAATTAACAATCGCCATGGCACTAGAGTGTAAGACACTACTGCTGCTGCTGCTGCTGCTGCTGCTGCTGCTGCTGCTGCTGCTGCTGCTGCTGCTGCTGCTGCTGCTACTACTACTACTACTACTACTGCTACTACTGCTACTACCACTACTACTACTACTACTACTACTACTACTACTACTACTACTACTACTACTACTACTACTACTACTAATACTACTACTACTACTACTACTACTACTACTACTACTACTACTACTACTACTACTGCTACTACTGCTGCTGCTACTGCTACTACTACTACTACTACTACTACTACTACTACTACTACTACTACTACTACTACTACTAGCAGCACCACCGACAACGACAACGGCAGCGACAGCGACAACAGCACAAGCGGCACCAGCAGCAGCATCTGCAGCAGCAGCAGCAACAGCAACAGCAACAACAACATGGGTGTAGGAGATAGACCTGTGGGTGGGTGGGGGATTTGTCTGAAGTATGGGTGGGGCCAAAACCTAGGGGGTTGCAATGGGGATACAATACGGGAGAGGAAATCTCTTCGGGTGGGGTGGGGTGCGGGTGGGGTGTGGGGTGTATGTGTGGAGGGATATCGCCACTCTCGCCCCTGTTCCTACGCGTATGAACAGCAACTACAACAACTATAAGCACCACAGCAGCAACAGCAATGATAGCAGTAGCAATGTTTAACACTCAAATTGCACCAACAGCAACAGCAGTAGCATAAGAACCACCAACGAAACAACACCAACGACGACGACGACGACGACGACGACGACAGACAACAACAACAACAGCAGCAGCAGCAGCAGCAACAGCAGCAGCATAAGCAGCAGCAGCAGCAGCAGCAGCAGCAGCAGCAGCAGCAGCAGCAGCAGCAGCAGCAACAACAACAACAACAACAACAACTACAACTACAACTACAACAACAACAACAACAACAACAACAACAACAACAAGAATGCAATCAGTAACAATAATAGGGTTAGTATGTTTCGACGCGCTTACTTGTACATACCAAATAGCCTACGCTCATATTATGATGCGGTTGAGGTCGTTTGAAGTAATCTGCTTGGAAGCTTATGCAGCAACAGCAGCCAGCCGAAGTAACACTGAATACTGTTGAATATTTTGAAACCAATTTGACTAGAACATGTTGCTGCCAACATGCTCCAGTAAAATTATCTTTAATATAATTAACCAGATATTTCCTAGATTGTAAATATTTTGTGGCACGTGCAGGCTAACGTCACACTTATTTACATCATGAATGGCATGTATCTAAGTCCGTTTTAAACGCTTAATAATTGTATGTCATTACTATTTAATAAACATTCTGTTGAATATTTTGAAACTATTTTGACTGCGCGCTGTTGCTGCCATAGGGAGCAACAGCGCCCAGTCAAATTAGCTTCGAAATATTGAACAGCTTACCTGTATAGTTTTCAGGAAATTGATATTGAGGGAGTGCAGGCGTCTCAACACTGACAAAGCGTGGGTGGAGCTTAGCTAAAGATGAGCGGGGCATAGCTAAATCTGGATTACTTCATTGCTTACAATTTCTCGGTTTTTTATATTTCAGACGGAGACAGTTTGCGGGGCTTTGAAGTTTTCATTAGTGATCAACCAGCGATCACTCCAAACTCACTCTGCTATAATGGCAGCGTCCATGACTGGCCAAATGTTGGACAACAAAATACAATACACATCACATGTGTTGGACTCTTGACTGGACGTTTTGTCTTAATTCGTCATCGAAGCAATACACTTACCTTGTGTGAAGTAGAAATTAAATGTAATTGTTTCCTGTCAGTTGATCTGTTAGTAAAATGTGCTAGTTATGTGCGCGATGCATGGATAAATGTACGAACGAACAAGGGAACGATACAATGAAAGAAGGAAGGAAGGAACGAACGAACGAAGGAACGAACGCACGAACGAATGAACGAACGAACGAACGAACTAACAAACTAACGTACGAACAAACGAACTAACGTACGAACGAACGAATTAATAAACTAACGTACGAACGAACGGATGAACGATTAGAATGAAAGAGTCCAGTTTTAGCTATGCCCCTTCCATCTCTAGCTAAACTCCACACTTTTCCCGCGTTGAATCAATCGACCCCTGCACTGCCTGAATCTCAATTTTCAGAAAACTGTTCATGTAGGCTGTTGAACATTTGAAACAAATTGGAATATGACCACCCAGTCAAGTTAGTTTCAAAATAGTCAACAACATATTTATTAACTAGTAAACATATACAATTCGTACAACTTGACGGACTAAGAGTTTATGACGGACAATATCTCGTCATGCGTGACGTAATTGATTATGACGTCAACGTACATGTGATGTAGTTGATTATGACATCATATGATTGACTTAGAACCAGGATTCCTCCATTTTCTGAATATTTGACTTGCTATTTCGCCGGACACGTGTGAACTTTAGCCCATCTCGTTGCATGCAGCGCCGCGTGTCATGTGTACAGATGTTTACTGTTATGCAACAGATGAATGAATGATTGATCGAGTGAATGATCGATCGAACCAAAACGAACGAATGAACGAACGAAAGAACGAGTGGAATTATCTGAATATGTGTAGTTGCCTGTATTCTCGCTCACTATGTTGCCTGCGACCTCTTGTGCCATGTATATCGATGTTTACTGTTAATAAATCTATTCTAATCATATTTCAGCGTGTACATCTGGATTTTACGGATTCCCTCAAGGTGACTGTAGCACCCCCTGTCGCTGTCTCAATCCACTAGAGTCGTGTAGTATAAATGACGGAGCATGTTATCAGTCAGGATGCCCGTCACTGACTAGTGGACCTTCCTGCAATGGTAATACCTTTGAAAGAATTCGGATTAAATTGACTTAGCACAAGCCATGCACATCTTTTAATAAATCATGTGTAATGTATTAAACTCCTGTTTATTATAGCATACACTGAAGAACAATTGTTTAGCTTCGGGTAGCAGCTCAATTAACAGTCATGTCCACTGGTTAGTTGTTTCTTTGTTTGTTTGTTTGTTTTGGTTAGTTGGTTGGTTGGTTGGTTGGTTGGTTGGTTGGTTGGATGGTTGGTTGGTTAGTTGTTTGAATGTGTGGTTGTATGGTTGGCTGGCTGGTTGGTTGGTTGGCTGGCTGGTTGGTTGGTTGGTTGGTTGATTGGTAGGTTGTTTGGTTGGTTGGTTGGCTGGCTGGTTGGTTGGTTGGCTGGTTGATTGGTTAGGCAGTCACAACAGCTTAGTACGGACTTTCATTTTAAGAGTTTTTCGTACACAGAAATCAAATTTTGTGTAAGCATGCATTGTGGTATCAATATATAGCGGACGAAACTAGGTCAGTGTGACCTCAGTGTAGCATACTCCTCACGCTTCACCCACAGCTACCTAGATTCTATCGATTTTTCACATATGAAATATTTCTTGTTTATCTTCCGCTAATTCAGATTCTAGTCGTATCGCGATAATTGCTAATAAATATAAGGGGATCTTACCTTTTTAATCATTGAAATTCAAATGAACCATTTGGGTACTGTGAAGACATTTCGACTGTGCGTGCGTGCGTGCGTGCGTGTGTGTGTGGTGGGGTTTGGGGGTGGTATCGGAGTCGGGGTGACACTTAATATTGTAAAATTCTTTTGAATTTGGATAACTTTGAGTGTTTCTATATGCATAAGACATACACCAATAGAGGTATCCGATCTGTCACGCAAGCGTAGGACGTCTTAATCAATTACACCACATGTAGGCTGACGTCAAAAATTATAACAACGTATTATAACTCTGAAGATTCGGTCAAGTGTAGAAAATGTTTGTCTTTGATAAATTTCCAATTTAAGAAAACCTTCTGCTGAATATTTTGAAACTAATTTGGCTGGGCGGCAGCAACAACATCCATTTAAATTAGGTTAAAACTATTCAACAGATTACCTGTATAGTTACCTTGAAATTGGGATGCTGTTAATTCAGGGCTCAAGAGTATATAGACATCGATCACAACATGTGTAACACGTGGGGGTATAACTAGAAATGATCTCGCTATTGAATCAGTATGGGATGAATTTTGGAAAGGATCAGCGTAGAAGTTTGACATTAAGCAAACGTTTCAGGGCGAAGCCAGCCAACACCGCCCTCTGAAATGGCCTTGACGAATGTCAATTCGCTGGCCAAGATAAGACTATTTTAGAAGATTTAACGCTGGAATGAATGGCTCGGTTACCGAGCCTTTGATTCCAGTGGTAAATTGTTAAACTAGCATTCTCTTGGCCTGCAAATTGACATTTAATAAGCAAATATTTTGACTTTCTTAGCTAAATTGAGTCATTAAACGATTAAATGCTTTGAGACCATAGCCTATTATTACTCCTATGTCGTTCTGTTGAGCAGGCTCACGTAGGACAGTTCCCTCTCACATATATGGAACGCCCCTCTAAGTCTCAATACCGAACAAAGGACAGATCCGGGTCTAGCTTTACTCTCTAAGTTTGAATCGTTTAAACAGTCTGAACGATGATTTACTAGAATCTAAATATCAGTGTAGGCCTAACTAAGCAGGTAAACGGTCGACTATTTTGAAAACTAATGTACTGAGAGGTCCAATTTAAATTAGTGTCAAGATATTATTTATCATAATGTTTACTAATTTGGACAATGGCCATTAACCAAAGACATACAATTCAAATGGTTACTGTGTGACATTTGCCTGTTTTGCGATAGATCTACATCTATCGATTGTGACGTCATCTAACATGGATAAATGACGTTAGATTTGAGTAATAGATCAGATTTCTTTATTGTGTGAGTTAATGGATAGTACTTAGTCTCCTGACCAATCAGATAACGTGCCAAGATTTTCTTGAGAAATGAGACAATCACTGAAAGACTCAAGTTTTTGATGCAGTTTTCAGTTATTGGCAATGGACCTTTCCAGTTTTATCTATGTCTCCCCCATCATTAGCTAAGCTCGGCCCACACTTCACCGTGTTGGGATCGATCGATACCTGAACTGCATGACTATCAATTTCCAGAAAACTCTACAGATAAGCTGTTACAGATTTTGAAACTATGGCAGCAATGGTGAGCGCCCAGTCAAATAAGTTTCAGAATATTCAACTGCATCTTTATTAAATATTAGAGATATGCAATTCATACAAAACTAAGCTTAGTCCGTAATCAATTAAGCGTTCATGACGAACCTATCTACGACGTTCATGACATCATTTTGATTATGACGTCATCCTACACGTCCCGTAGTTAATTATGACGTTATGATTGCTGGATAAACTGGAAAGGTCCATTAAATTGCCAATACATTTTTCAAATTCTTAAATTCACATTAATCTAAGAAAGAAGACTAAAAGCTCAAGGATTCTTTCAAGTCCATACTGTACCTTCAAAACAACATGAATATACAGATTGTTATAGTAAATACATATTTCAGGTTATGCATATATAACATTATGTCCGTGTACGAATATTTGCTTTACGAGCCGTCATCATAGGCGTAGGAAGGAAGACGTTTAAAAGTGCCGTTTGGTCAAAGCCAGTGCGAATCGGGTGGGGAGGTTGGTCTGGGTGATATCCCCGCGAACACCTTATGAAATCTAGATGTACTGAGATGGCAACTCTTGCAATTGGAGAGGGTATGGGATCTCATGTTTGGCCACTTAAAAAGTGGCTGGCGGGGGAGTTCATATCTTTGCCCCCAGCTCCAAAAGTGTGTGTTTGGGTGGGGATGGGAGGGGCAGGGTTTGCCCTACCTCCCCTCTTCCTACCCTTATGCATCATCTAGTTAAATTGTTTTCTTCAGTGCCTTGCCCCGGACAGCGAAATTTCGGCCCATATTGTCTATATGACTGCCACTGTGGAAACGCCGATAGCAGCGCGAGATGTGATAGACAAACAGGCGAATGTCTAAGTTGGATTCCCTGCGCCGAGGGCTTTTTCGGACCAAGATGTCAGAGAGGTAATAAATATGCAATTCTATAGTACAATAACAGAAGGTACATCTGCAGGAAATCCAAACAGCTATACTGATCACGGAAATAAAATGTATATCGTTATTGGTAATAGGTTGATTGTATTAGAACCTCGCAGCTATGGAACTCTGCTATGTGCCAATTACGTAACCACCATGTATGTAAAAGGGGTTGAAATTAACACTAGCCCACTAGTCCGAGGCTAGTAGAAATTGACCAGGGCTAGTACTATTTCTAACTGACCAGCTCGGTTGGCTTGTGACAATTTGATACCTCAGCAATTTAATGGCCAAGTCTGCCACAACTGCAGTGGGCTTGAAAAATGCTCATATGCAAGAGCAAGAGATGTCTATTTTTGAAAACTTCCCACTAGCGTTACTGGCTCCATAATATAGCTAGCAATATCAATGGTGAATTTTCAGAAATAGACTTCGCTTTGTCTACCAATGGACCATCTTCTGTGTTCTGGTTCAAAGTGCCTTATTTTGTAAATGGGTTCTCGTCTTTGGTCTTTCGTGGTCAAATGGCCAACATACTATGAAAGTCGTTACATGTAATTCACGATATCTTATTTTTTTCTAAATAGTTCAAATTCAAAATAGGAAATTTTGTCTAGATAAATAACTTCAGGAAGATTCCAATATGTGAAGCTCTGTCTCCAAAGCAATATATGGCAATCTGTGTCTAGTACGGTAGGGTCTAACGGTTGTTCTCTTAAACCATTTTGTGTCAGCAGCGCCTCAAAACGCTAAAAATACTATTTATATCAATTAAGCATTTCAATGGTCAACACCTTTCAAGAAATATTTACATTAGAAGACTATCATTTTTTTGTAAATTTACCTTCGAAATTTTTGACCGGCTTGACCATTAAATGGGTAATAGTAAAGAAAATTCAAGCTTTGGCTGACCCAGTATCCGTTTGCAGGTCAAGAGAGGACTAGTTTTGAAAATTTACCGTCATTCCAGTGGTTAATTTTCAAAAATGCTCTTTTCTTGACCTGCTAATAGACATGCCTCAAGACCACTGCAGAGTTGTTTTGGTCAGTTTGACTGGTAGTAGGTTTTATTTTTTCATTAACTGTTGAGTTCACACAAGAGAGGATAAACGAAATTTGTGTATCTTTACCATAATTACTATAGGCTACCATTCGTCAAATTACAACTGCTATATAATTTCAGAAAATGCCGCACTGGAGAAGAGAACCTGGCAGCAGACCTCTCTTACGTCGGGCGCATTCGTGTACAGCTCTGTCATCTCTGATCTGGCAGTAGATGTTCAGGCTGATCCTGAAACGTGTAGTCAACTGCCGATAGATGTTAGTGATCAATTCTGGCATATTGACTTGGGAGATATAAGACGCGTGAACAGTGTGAGGATTACGAGACTAGCAGGTAACATATTTGTGCGGTGTTTGATGGCGGGATACGATATGCCACTCAGGTACCCGCCGCCATGACCAAAATATGCCACTGGATACTGACGTCACACTCAAATGACGTAACTCCGACAAGAATGGTGCAAATGTCTAATAGTAACATTCGGAATATTTTTCGTTGTTGAATATTTTGAAATTAATTTGACTGGGCGCTGTTGCTGCCTAGATGTGACGTAGTTAATTATGACATAATATGGTTGACTGAGAAACTGGAATCCTCCATAGTATGTATTTGGCGCATTTACAATTTAAAAAGCATAAAGTAATTTGATTGGCAGCTGCTACGTCCACAGGCAGCAATAGCTCACAGTCAAATTAGTTTCAAAATATTCAACAGCCTACCTGCATAGTTACCTTGCAATTGAGATCTGGGAATTCAGTGTTTGAAGTATTCAGATTGCGATTCCTAAGCACGTACAAAGCGGACGGTGCTTGGCTAGAAATTGACAAGGCATTGCCAGAACTTGATACCTTTATTAGGTTTGTAGTACAACCAAGCCGTCTCACAAAAAAATTCCGTCCCTTGTCATAAATACAGCGATTTGACATGGGTCAAATCGTATGAACCTCTTAGCATCAACTGGTTTACAAGCCGTTCTTTTTATCTGATGGATTTCTCAAAGATTAGTATCATCACACTCAGACTGATTATAGCACTCTGTATGCTGTATCATTCTCTAAGCTAAAGTGCCCAGGCAACTACGGGTATCTAATTGGGGGATCAATTTCTAGCTATGCCCCACCCATTTGATCAATTTCTAGCTATGCCCCGCCCATATCTAGATTTAAGCTCCCTCCACGTTGTGCGCGTGATTGGGCCGATTTCTATGCTTCATATAATATACCTATAATCTCAATTTCAAGGTAACGACGCAGGTAAGCTGTTGAATATTTTGTAACTAATTTGACCGGGGACCTTTCTGCCTATGGCAGCAACAGCGCCCTGTCAAATTAGTTTCCAAATATTCAACAGAATGTTTATTAAAAAGTAAATCCATCAAAGACATACAATTCGTACAGTTGACGGAATTCTCCAGGTCCATGACGGAGCATTGTCTGTCAATTATGATTGTGAGGTCATCCTATATGTAACGTAGCCTAATTCATAATGACGTCAATACTTGAGTGACAGACTGGATTCATCCATTGCACACTAACTAACCATATTAATCTTTGACATTTAAGTACCTCAATTTCAAGGCAACTAGACATGAAAGTTGTTGAATATTTCGAAACTCATATGACTGAAACCTGTTACTTGCTGTCTATTGCGTCTCCTCTCTATGAGAGTTAACGGATTGAAAACATGTGTTTGGTCCCTAGATAGTGTAATTGTTCAATATTTTGATGTGGGCAATAACTAATATTATCAGTACAAGCCATTGTTTCCCATGACTCCGTTACCAGGGGCAGTAATATTCTGTGTTTTATACAGCTATAACATTGACATTTAGCGACGCACCTTAAATTGTATTTATGTCGTATCTTAATTATTGTTTATACGTTATCCTTTTTATGATGATGCACACTGTGTTGCATAAATCAAAAATGGACCCGAGGAAGCCAAAGTTTTTTGTTGAGGATAAGACATAGTGGGCAAAAGGGAAGAAGGACTGATTGCAGCTGTAGGATGTTTCTACTACTACAGCCGCAGAATACATTAATCATACATACATTGTGTCGTCAGATGCTGATATCGGATAATGGATGAATCCAGTTTACCGATCAATCATATGACGTCATAATCAAACGTAGCCTGGGTTGGTGGTGGTGGGGTGGGGTGGGTATGTGGCCGGGGTGGGGTGGTGTCTGTGAGGAGGGGTGGGGTGGTGGTGGTGGGGGTGGGGTGGGGTGGGGTGGGGGGGGGGGAGTGTGTGTGTGTGTGTGTGTGTGTGTGTGTGTGTGTGTGGGGGGGGGTGATGGTGGTGTTGGCGCTATCAGCGATATGGATCTATTGCTCAGTATCAACTCTTTCAGCAATAAAATAAATCATTGTGAAAATTACTCCACTAACTGTAACATGTATTGTTAGCGACGAGAACGGAGGGCTATGAGGTGTATGTGAGTAACGACGAGGATGCAAATCAACCGAAGACGCTCTGCTTCGCGGAGACATCGTCCAGCAATACTCTGAGTCAACGAACTTTTGTTGTGCAATGTGTATCTACCATAGAGGGGCGTTATATACATATCCGTGCTGGTCCCAACCACGTGCTCAGTCTCTGCGATGTGTCGGTTCCACGTGAGTATACCAGGAAACCACATCATACATTATATCGGTAAATAAAATATTATTTGTCTTGAGTTTTGTTAGAGGAAACATACACGACATCACGCGTTATTGATTCAGTCATTCAGATGAATAATATTATCATTTAGCTGACCATAACAGGCTAAACAATTGTCTCTATTTCCGCATTGGATAATGACTGCCACCAGTCCCTCTTACTAACGGTGCGTTCAGGAGCGCGAATATTTTCAGTTTGCTGAACATTTTGTTCGCTTGCGTGGTAGAATCTACCACGTGACCGAACAAAATGTTCGGAAAACTGAAAGTATTCGCGGTCCTGAACACTCCTCCCCCACCCCACCCATCCCTCCACCCACCCACCCCACCCCTCCCCTACCTCACCCCACCCTTGTACAAGGGAGTGTTAAATGTGACATTTACACAAGGAGGTTTTGCAAGCTGAAGAATCACAGACAGCCAAAAATGGTTGAGTGTATTCCTCCTTTTTCAGATTTCCTCAACACTACTGTGTCAGCTATCAATATTACAACACTTTGATCTCTGCAAGTCCGAGTTATAAAACGCACGTACAATTTAATATATATTCTGTTGAATATTTTGAAACTAATTCGGCTGCGATCTGTTGCAGCTTTCTATCAGTTTAGAAATTTTCACCAGCTTATACATAATTCTAGAACAATTACAATTGTGTACAGTTTCATTGAAATCGTAATGGTAAACTAAAGCTTTCGCGACTGAACGATTTTGAAAAATTTAACACAGGAATCAATTAATCAGGGCCTCTGTTACTGAGCCAGTAATTCAAGTGGCAAATTAAAAAAATCTTGTCTTGGCCTGCAAATGGACATTCCTCAAGACCTCTAAAGAAGTCGGTTTCGCAGGCTTGACCGTTATATGATTAAGCTGGCACAAGCTGAGTTAGTATATTGCTACATCATATATGATAAACCCATAACATGTGTATGACATACTCTGTCTGTTAAACAGTATGCTCGAGGTATATGTTTGGCGATGACTGTACTACGCCATGCAGATGTCAGAACCCTACTGAAGAATGCAACACGCTTACTGGCGCATGTGTGTCTGGTTGTCTTCTTGGTTGGACAGGCCCAGGATGTCAGCGTAAGTATGCCTTCGTCGTGTTAGTCCTGATGCTCACGACAGTATACAATTACATATATAGATGCAGCCATGCGCGTCTTGAAATGAAGCAGTTGCTGTTCCAATTAAAGGCATCTCCTCAATTCTTGAGGGAGATTATATATTCTGATAAAAACGAATGCATAGATGGCGCTGCTGGTGCGTATTGCCATTAATGCGCAATACTTAGTGATCCGAGTCTTGCAGCTGTCTTCTTACATATGGGGGCTACCCGTCGATATTTAAAAAGACATATTGCCATAGTGGATTTCTAGTGCGCCTATAATTCACACTATTCTCTATTAGTCTATGAGTAGAATTTGGCGGTCAGTCTCGCATTAAGCAGCAACATATCTCTCTGAAAATAGAAACCAATGGTGCAATCCAGTTTTAGGTGTGCCCCGCAAGCTGTTGAATACTTCGAAACTAACCTAACTGTGTACTAGACATCGCCAAAGTCAATTTAGTTTCAAAATATTCAACACCATGTTAGTTACACAGTAAAGACACGCAATTCGGGCAACAACGCGTAGCCCGTCACCAATTTGACGAACTTATCTACGTCATTCATGACGTCCTTGATTATGATGTCATCCTACACGTCACGTATTTGGGTTATAGCGTCATATGACGGATGGATAAACTAGAAAGGTCCATTCTACGACTTAAGATCAACTACTCTCCCATGCATAGATGTGTTTCGTCCCTTGAGTCAATGAAGCCTATCGATGTGTAAAATATTATAGTACCACCGTTGCATTCTCATAGTATCACTGTACACCTGTTTCACTTCAAGAGACACACGCTTGCATATGTATATAGATAATTTAAGAATGATCCTTCATCAAACTCTGCCAAAATGTACTGCATATTGGGCCGTATTCACGAAAAGCGCCTATAAGTTACGCACCCACCTGACCGCTTGCAGCTATTTGGAAGACCCGACTACGACGTATGGGATTGCTAAGTCTGACGACATGAATGATTCGAAATAGTCCGTCTTTAACGCTTAATAGTCCAACACGTTGTACGAATTGTATGTCTTTGCTATTTAATAAACATGCCGTTGAATATTTTGAAACTAACCATAGGCAGCAACAGCACCCAGTCGAATTAGTTTTAAGCTTACCTGCATAGTTTTTTTTGGAAATTGATAGTCAGGGAGCTCAGAGAGCGATCGATCCCAACACGATCGCGGTGTTGGTGGAGCTTAGATACAGATGGGCGGGCATGGTTAAAACTGGAAAGCTCCATTTCATATCATTGCCGGATTGGCAGTTGATTGACAATGATGCCGATCAATGTAGTATAGATATTTTCGGACAAATTGCGTTTCAATCGAACACATTAAAAATATTTAATGATTTGATACTCTTACATATGTCCTGTGTAGCACGCCTAATGGCCCAAGCAATCACATTGTGAGCAATTAATGTCCAAGACGATGAAGTGGTTGTGCATGATTCTATTCAACGTCAGAAATGGATAAGGTTGTAATAACTCATTTTATCTATTTATTGACTGCGGGCTAGTGCTGCATAGGACAGCAAAAGCTCCCAGTTAAATTAGTTTTAAAATATTCAACAGAATGTTTATTAAATTGCATATTCATCCAAAGCACGCAATTCGTACAATAGTGACAGACTTTGCCATTTTCAATAGAACTCTACATCATTATGATTGTGACGCCAGCTAACTCCTGACATAATTATGATTATGACGTAAGACTACTTAAGTAACAGATCGGATCCCACCATTAAGTGGCTAAGACAAGTATTCAAAATCATTACACATGCCCAATCAAATCTAAAAATAGAGGCGTGGCTTCTACGAGAATACACCTCTAATGTATTGACCGGCCATCTTATTATTTCATCACAACGACTAGACTGTTACACAGACTCCACTTCGGCGACCAGACATATCGGGACCCAGTGCATCTCCGTAGCGGGCTGTAAAAGGAACACTATGGATCGTGTTGATTTTGGTATCATCTTAACCTCTGTATCACTTGCTTAATATATACATTAAAATGGACTTAATCCACCCAGTGGTTCGTGTGATAGCAATATCCATGCAACGTCAACAAATTCTTGACCTCATTTTGTGTGCGGCAGACGTGCGACAGATTTGAACTTTACGACGAATCCAGAGGGACTATTTTTCTGTTAACTGCTTGTCATACAGACTACTAAAGGCTTTATATAATCTCATTTTACGTGAATTAATATTGTCTATATACTGGTGGAAATCACTACGCCAGTGGCCACTGAATGCATACGAGATACTGTTCTCGATCTCGAATCGAAGGAGATCTCGCGAGATACAAATGATGCCCAATAGAACCACCATCGTTTCACCACAAATGATGCAGATAGCCCCTCTCTCACGGTTCTAGCTGTGCAGTGTTTTGCAAAATAGGTACGCTAGCCCTACCACTAGCCCACATTCACGCAAGAATGCTTGAAAATAAAGCCGTTAAAATTACATAATTTTAGTCTCTTAGATTGTATACCTCACTGTATTGGAACGAAATAAACGATGATTTCGTTTCCTATAAATCAATGTAATTTTATAATTGTGAAGTTGAATTTAGGGATAGGTGTCTCAAAATCAATTTCAAAACTCAAAGAAATTATATTAATTTATACCGAAGGAAATCATTATATGTTAAGATTTATTTTGTTTCATTACATTGAGGTTTAAATGTTTGCTATTTTTGCAATTTTATTCTTAGGCATTCTGGTATGATTGTGGGACATTAATGTGTTGAATATGTAATGTATTTTACAGAATGTGCACCTGGATATTGGGGGCAATACTGTGAACATCACTGTAGCTTTTACTGCTCTGGTATACGGGGGAGTACACTGCAATGTCACACCAATACTGGCTACTGTACTTTGGGATGCACGCCTGGCTATTTTGGAAATGATTGCAACAGAGGTGATTATTGTATTCCTGTATACTACCACATAATACCAATAAATACATGCAGAATTCATCAATTTAATCATTCCTTCCTATTTGACCAAATACGTTTACCATGTAAGAGATATTTTGTTGAATATATTGAAGTTAATTAGACTGGAAGCTATTTCTATCAATGACATCAACATATTCCTGTTCATCCTTGTGGTTTATCCATATGTTCATATATCTTTGCAGACTATTCCTTTGATTGCCATGCTAATAGATGTATCCAGTTATAGCCATTATCCCCATCTTGATATGTGCCTTTGAGTCGATCTAAAACAGTGGAGAAATCCCGTTTAGCTATGCCACGCCCATCTCTAGCTAAGCTCCACCCACGCTTTGCCCGTGTTGGGATCGAGCGATCCATGCACCCCATGAATCTTAGTTTCCAAAAACTCTAGAGGTAAGCTGTTGAATATTTTGAAACTAATCAGACTGGATGCTGGATAGCATCAACAGCGACCGGTTAAATTAGTTTCAGAATATTCAACAGAATGTTTATTAAATAGTCATGGAATTCGTACAACTTGACGGACAATTAAGCGTTTATAACGGACATAATCACGCCATTCATGACTAATTGATTATGACGTCAGCCTACATATGACGTAGTTGATTATAACGCTATGTGATTAACGGAGAGGCTGGATTTCTCAATTGGTGTCGATATTACTAGAACTAGCACCATGCATATGACCTTTCATGAATAGAACATGAACTCAGAATAATAATTCTCTATTAAAACGTTCACCTTTCAAAAATGTGAAAATGGCATTAAGTGTACTACCCTTCAAGAGGACAATATACAATTCATGAATCCATTTCCTCACTCAATCACATGACGTCATAATCAACTACGTGACGTGTATGCGACGTCATAAATGAGTTGATGTAGTCCGTCTTTAACGCTTAATAGTCCGACACGTTGTACGAATTGTCTGTCTTTACCATTTAATAAACATTCTGTTGAATATTTTGAAACTAATTTGACTGGGCGTTGTTCAAAATATTGAAACCTTACATGTATTGTTTTCTGGAAATTGATAATCAGGGGTTTCAGAGATCGATCGATCCCAACACGCACGTGGTGATGGTGGAGCTTAGATTGAGATGGGCGGGGGCATATCTAAAAGTGGAAAGGTCCATTCAGAGAGGTACCATCATAATTTTGCATGTTCGTGTCTGACCTCCGTAATTCCATTGGGAGGTCAGCTCATGAGTAACATGATTTTGTTATGACGCCATATACGTGCGATCTCTCTTTTCACAATTAGCGATCTCCAAAATCGGACCTTAATTCTGCATGCGCTACAATCCCTGAAAACACGTCGAATTTCCATCTTGCAAATGAATTAGCGCATCTGTAAATTTATGACTGTTTTGAATTGATTTGATTTGGAAAGCGATTCATCATAATCACATGCCAAATTGGTGTGTAACTGGAAGAATATTTTGAAACTTATGGCCAAATTAGCTTCGAAATATCCAACCAAATATTTCCTAAATCATAACGAACTTGCTGCTTCTGTTCTGCAAATGATAAAGAGTTAAATGCTGGAAATGCTTTAGGGATTGTTGTAGTCAAGGTTAATGCATCGATGTGACTAATGCGAAGGGATGTTAGACATTATTTCATACAAGACGACTTTCTCTCAAGCGAGGGATCTTCTCTGCCATTCCATTCCAGTATCTGACGTCATGATCAATTACTTCACTTGTTAGTTGACGTCACACTCAAAATTACGTAGCCCCATTATGGAAATCGGAAGTCCGTCACTAAAGTGTACGAATTGTATACGTTTGACGGATTTACAAGTTAAGAAATATTCTGTTGAATATCAGGAAACTAGTCTGACTGGGAGGTGTTGCGGCCATACACTACAACTGTCCCCAAGCAAGGTAGTTTCAAAATATTCAATAGATCACCGGTATAAGTACCTTAGAATTGAGATTCTGGGGAGTTAGGGTTCAACTTTAAAATTGATTCTAACACGCGAAAAATGGGATGAGCTTAACTAGAAATGGGCGGTGAACAGCTAGAAATAGATCCCTCTATTACGTTATGCTTTGAATGTTCTACTTGTTTCTTACAGTCCATTGTCCGTTAGATCGCTATGGCAGAACTGAATGTAACATCAGCTGCCAGTTCTGTGCTGCGGTTGATTCAGGCACCAGGCTGTGTGATCTGAACACTGGAGCTTGTCGTAAGTACTACAAATACAGTGGTATATTCACAGTACATGGCAATGAAGCGTTATTAGAACTATACTAGGTATTTACTACGGTGAGGCGCACGCGGGACAACATTAAGACTTTGATATCCCAAGATGTTGAACCATTTAGTAAATCTATTCTTTGACCGTGTGATTTGCAATTGTACACTATTTCATGTTCCACAAGGTCGTTAAAATGGAAACTTGGTGAACGATATAGTGTAGGAAAGAGGTATGTTCTTTTATCAAAATAACGTCAGCGTGACCCTCTAGTAACGAATTTTGGGATAACGCTGTGTCATGAATCAAAGGTATGTATGTATGATTACTGTATCGGCTGTAGCGTTAAAATGGAAACTTTGTGAACGGATGTAGTGTAGGAAAGAGGTATGTTCTTTTATCACAATAAGGTCAGCGTGACTCTCTAGTAACGAATTATGGGATAACACTGTGTCATGAATCAAAGGTATGTATGTATGATTACTATAGCGGCTGTAGTAGTAGAACCATCTTACAGCTGCAATCCGTCCTTCTTCACTTTTTCCCACTGTGTCTTGTCCTCAGCCGAAATCCTTAGCTTCCCCAGGTCCATTCTTGACCGAGTGTACCGAGTCCTGCTTTCTTGAGGTCACCTCATAGCACGCTTAGCAGATTTATGCAATGACGTCCTCGCCCGGCTTTGTATTTGCTGGCTCCGAGTAGGGTGAATTCCAAGGCTTTCTGTGCTGGTGTCTCTTCCGGCATCCTTAGCACATGGCCAAACAGCGACCATCGTTGCTGGGCGACTTTTACAGACAGCAGCGACGTATTGCACATCTTGTAATGTATAGTGCATCGTTGGAAATTATGCTGTCTGGCCATCTGTGTCCAGTGATGGTGCGTAGGTGCTTGCGGTGGCAGGCATCGAGTTTGTCTAGAGCTGCCTTTGGAGCTTCCCAGCTGTTACAGTTATACAACATCAAGGACACGCATGTTGCATTGTATAAACGTAGCCGCTTTATCAAGGGCATCTTTGATCTACGAATCCATAGCTTCCAGAAGGACTGGAAAGCTATGTTCCCCATGACGCAGCGTGCAGAAATGTCAGCAGTACAGCAAAGCAATGAGCCCAGGATTTTAATTTTCCTCCATGGTTTGCCGCCACGAAGTGGGTCGCGATTTTCTATAGTTTCATGCTTTGTCGATAGGTATATGTGGGTGAACTCTGTTTTGGATTCATTCATAAAGAGATTCTCAATTTTTAGTTTGCTTGCCTCTATTGGGAGAAGTTCGTCAAGAGGTTTCTTTGCCTCATCTATTGTAGCTTGCGGGGTAGTGTTAGGCTGTTCCCGTGTGCATGTACACGACGAGTGATGACGTTGGCTAGCTTCCGGTCTCGGGGTTACGGCTCCCGTGCGATACTGCCCTACGGGTAACAAAGACTGGCTCCCAAGGCCAGTGGAACTCAATCATTCTGGTGGGGCCGTGCGACCATTGTCGCGAACATTAAACACAACGGTCTCATCCTAAGAGGTTGTGTCACCGGTATGCCTGTCCATAGCAATTTTGTGATCTATGGACTTACAATATTTGATTTGGTGACCTAACTAAGATTATTCTATACAATAGTTTTACCTAAACAGACCGTCAAGTATGCTAGATAATAAAATGAGCATACGAAAATACAAGACATAGAGACAGCCTGATGAACTTTTAAATGCAGGACTCCCGGAGGTATCACACAGACTCGCCGGTCCGCAGAGGTATCCCCGCAATGGAGGCTCCCATACACGAGATCACTTATTAACTTAATATAAGCTATTATACCTCTAAGCTGAAAGGAAAGAAAATCATCTTTTATAGTGTCGAAAAGCTATGTGCCTCACGCGGGCACTAGTCCTGGTGCTAGTTTTGGGTGAGAAGTAGTAGCCTCGCGTGGGCCTCCATCACAGGAAAATGTCGCCACCGCTCTAATAAATATTCAAACAAAATGCTATAAAGAAAAGACCATACCTAGTGAAATTATGACTATAATATTGCGTGCTGTTTTACGTGAAGATGGGACGAGTGATTCCTTAGGGATTCCCACGCTACCATCTTATGTGGTTTCAAGTATGCTGAATTAGTAGTTGCCTCTTTTATTTATGCGGGCCTTCTTCTGTGCCTAACCTAACATTTAGTTTTGAGAGACAAGAACTATTTTAGGCCGCAAATGGCCGGCGCCTACCTAGCTTTAGATACGGCTGTCATTGAGAACGGATGTCCTAGGACATCAATACTGGAGACGGGGTGCATACATGCTATTTCGCAAGATCTCCGAGCTGGGTGAGAACCCGGACATCTTGCTCCATAACCACATAAAACGTCACAGGACATTGGTTACTTTTCACAAAAGCAAGTTTAGGCAACTGAGCTATCGTTATGGTGGGGGTAAGAGAGACGAATACCCACCGTGAATGTCCTTCCCATGAGGGCGTGGCAGATCGTAACATCTTGCCCAGACATTCTTACAGAATTCGGTGGGGTTGCGTATCTCGCCAGTCACCAGGTCCTATGGAGCTAACCCTTTTAACCTGATGTTAGGTTTAAACGCAAGTTGCCCAGTTATGCACTGCGTGCGGGGGAGACTTTCTTAGAAGGTGAAAAACAAAAATTAATAATGATAATATATTTTCGCAGTGCTTCCTACATTGGCAAGGATAACTAACTACTAGGTATCTGAAGATACACGGGAAATGTATGTGACACCACACCCTGGCCATCACTGCTCGGAAACCCCAATAGTTTCCCAGGGTCGGATCAGTCCATGGTGCGGATATGGACATCCAAACAATTAAGGAGCCATAAGGCTTAGTGGAACATGAGGAGAGACTATAGCTTATGCATATGAGGCCCAATAAGTATGTTGGCCAATTTTACACAACCTTGGCGGAGTGTGGGGCTAGATTATCGCAACTACCGGAAAAGAGGCATACACTATGTGTTTCTTGACGAAGAAATTGTCTGTAATCATATTACACCTATCCTATCGAGCTGAATAGAACGGCTTTTTAGTCGCTAGCATGCCGGGCTAAACAGAGTTATAGCACGGACAGCGACCTCAGTGAAAAATTGTTGGTGGCGAGAGAACGTGATGCATATATAAATGTTGCTGTATAGTGTTTCCTATGTGCACTGCAGTCCTACATTTTCTACAAATAAACAAAACATATGAACGAATGGCTACTCGCCATATATAAGACTAACCGGTACACATAATACAGTGTGAAATGATTATAAGAATAATATATGAAGTACAGGTTGGCAGACCGACTCCGGTGCAGTTAATAAAAAACACCTTACAGTAAAATAAGAATAACTATAAACAAATAAAGAAATTATAACTAGCGGTCCTAAGACCATTACAGTTCCCTTTAGTCATCGGGACCGTTTACACAAATAAAATATAATAACTACAAAAGTAACTAACGGAATAATTAAGATGTTAGGTATAGTTACTTGAATAGTCGGTAGCCATTCTTAATGACGGGCTATCGTGTTACTGAAATTGATACATCATCCTTGGTGTGACTTGAGTTGACGCTTTCTCTGGAAGCCAGAAAGTTCCCGCATGTCGGTTCCCGCAAACAGGATTCCCGTATGCAGTCCAGGACGGGAGCGGATCGAACTCAGGACGGTAATCACAATATAAGAATGTCTAACGAGCAGTCAGTAAGTGATACAATAACATTACTGCTAGGAAGAAAGTTCCCGTACACCGGTGGTATGGATGGAAGTTAAGAACAACCCGTTCATAAGCGGTGGTTGTTGAATACGGATGAAGATACATAACTAAGCTTATGGTGCGGGGTACGTCAATAAGCTATAAGGACATACCAGGCTAAGTTTACTTGCTGCAGTCAAAAGTTTAAATAAACCTGCACGACATCAGTGCTGGGAAGGTTGAATAACCACTTTTTGGCGTGGCCAGCAGATCTGGCGAGTCATCCACCAAAGAACATCGCTGCCTCTACATATGTAGACTCACATATTTAGGCCGGGAAAGGCCTCACCGCAAGTTTGTGTTCCTAGTTAGTTCTTGATTTAGTCATGAACAATATTCAAAAGTTCCAAAAATGCTCCCGAACAATTGGGAGATACAAAATTGCTTTAGGTGTGGTGGGTTGAGTTGCTGCTGTTGGCTATGGGACAGAAACTGACGGAGACCGAAGTGATCTATTTAATACCCGTCTCGCTGATAGTAGCTGTAACAGATCCAACCTATTCGGCCCCTGGACGAGGATGCTCTCGAGGTCTGGATTTCATCTTCTTTTATACTACTCGTGACGTCATAGGCGCAGGCTTCAACCAATCATCGGTCGAGCAATAGCCAATCAGCGCGTAGCTAATAATGACGCAGTCTAATGTTCTAGAACATTCTAGAATTTCTGCGTACACGTGGTTACGACGTCACGGCAATATTTTGAAGATAATCAAAGGAGGTTTCCGTGGATAACTCGGCCATTTCTTAACCGACTTTGAAATGGTTTACAGATTCGGAAACCCCGTCGAATTCTAGTCTTGACTGATGCCAGATCCGGCGGGAACACGCAATTATAAAGAATTACTATGTACCTACTCGGTACACTAAAAGCGCCATCCTATCTTGGTCGTGAAATATGCACTCTGTCAAAACAGTGCACATGTGCGCTACACACTTAGTCGTTTTTATGACGCGATCTCTCCCATAGCCTCGTATACGCTTATAGCTCTACCCAGGGGGCCGTGTTCAGGGAACGAATCCAGTACAGGCGGCGCGTACCCAGCTTGGCTTGTTTGGCTGGCACCTGACTAGTCGATCCGAACTATACCATGAACTCCACATCGTCGGCATATTCCATCTCTAGTGGCATGCCCAGTATTAATACTGGTGGGCGGGGGGCGGGTGTGTTGGTCTTGTGGAACTTTCCCGCACAGATTTCAATGCGGCAGCAAGGTAGCAGGAAAGCACCGGAGACAGACCATCTCCCAGTGGGGAGCCGATTGATGTCTCAAACTCTACATACTTCACTGACTTGATTCGTACTCTCAGCTTGCTGTCTTCAAGCAGTAGTCTCACTAGTCATAGCTCATCTTCATTGCAACTGGCCTGGCATAGTACATCTAGGATCTTTGAACGTTTAATTGTGTCGAAGGCTCATGACATGTCAATGCCCATTCTGTGGAAGTCCCGGTGTTTGGACATGACTACCGACACAAGCATGCATTGAGCCCATACACTGTCTGCGCAGCTGCGTCCACGTTTGAAGCCACTTTGATATGATCCGGTGAAGTAATCGATCTTGTCTCGGATGCGGCATATAGTAACATTGGATAGAATTTTCCATATGCTGTTGAGGAGCACAATGGGCCACATATTGGCTGGGGACCCAGGTGGCTTCTTGGGCTTGGGTAGTGCGATACGGGTGGCTTGGCCTATAGCGTCGATTGGAAGGTGATGCATAAAAGCTGAATTGATTAGGTGCGTGATCGATTTTGAGATAATGTCACTTACATATTTGAATAGTTCATTGCTCATGCCATCAGGTCCAGATGCACGTCCATTTTTCAGGGCTTTAAGTGCCTTCTCAACTTCTGCTGTTTTAATTGGTGTTAGTAATGGCCTGGGGTCTCCTGAGAACGGGTGCAAGGGCTCATCATCGTTGTCAGTGAACTATTCCTTGAACCATTCTCAGATCGCCTCGACTTTTCCCTCGTCAGTCCCGATAAAGTGTCCTTCAGAGTTGTGTACAGTGAGTGGTCATGTGTAGTCGGCAACTCTGAAGGCTCGGGCTGCCAGAAACATTTTGTGACAGTCATCCGTGGCAGTGATTTCATCTGCTAGGGAGTCTGTCTGCCTGTTGAAAAGCAAGTTCTTAATCGTTCGCTGATGTGGTGCAGAATAATATTGTGCTCCCGGCGTAGTTTATTGCAGTCTTCACTTTGGCCACTTAGATAGATGTGCAGCCGTAATGCTTTCTGCTCTACTGATAGTTTCACTACTAGATGGTCGTCAGTATACCTAGTTTGGTTGTTTTTAAGAACACTTTTGGTGCTGGTAGTAGATGATTCCATAGATTTCAGTATTTTGGTTAGGGCTTCGTTTGGATCAGAGCTGATATCGATGTTAGCTATCTGCTCCCCGAGGGCTTTTTGTATGTCATTTCAGTGTCAGTGTCGCTGATGAGCTTGGGTAGGTTGTAGGTGACTCTACCCGCTTGCCTGTGCCTGGTATGGCGTTTATATGTTAGGTAGAGATCGTTCATCTGAAGGCGTGTGATGACTAGCTTATGGTCAGAATTGAGGTCTGTGCCTCCATATGAACGCGCATTCTGGAGTAAGGGTTTTGCTTCTGTCTTGCATAGTATGAAGTCTATTTGGTTGAAGACAGTTGTTGTAGCCTTAGAACCTTTTGGGGCTTTGCGATCAGTAATGTGTCCAGTCCATGTTGTTCGGTGATGGCATGGGCGTTTGAAAGCCGTATTTGTGACAAATAGGCCATTGGATCTAAGGAATTCCACCAGTGCCTCTCCATTGCTGTTGCGTGTGCCATCCCCATAGGATCCCATGCATAAGTTTTGTCCGCAATTCCGAGTTTACCCAGCTTGGAGTTGAAATCTCCACACATGAACAGTTGCCATCTAGCGGGGATTGTAATGGCGGAGCTCAGTTCTGCATAGAAGAAATCTAATATTGCTGGATTCTCTGGCTTTTTCGGTGGTTGGGCCGTATGCGTTGACAATTCGACACGTAGTCGTGGTGTGTTTTCGCGTAGGTATAGCCAGGTCGATGAATGCAACGCGATCACTGACGTATCCAAAACTAATGACATGATCCAAGACCCTTGGTCCGATTACGAAGCCTAAGACCCGGTATGTGGCCTGTTTTTGCTCCATGAGCACTAGCTTATGCCCTGTCTGTAGTTGCTGCTCTGGGTGTTTAGCTACTTTAGTCTCTTGAATGCATGCAATATCGATGTTATAGTGTTCACAGTCTGCACCTAAGGTTTGCCTCTTTGGTGTTGCACTCAGACTACGTACATTCCACGTAGCTATGGTAAGCTCCTGGGAAGATTGCGTCATGCGAGGATGTAGAGCACAGTTTCTTGTTTGAAGAAGGGTAGACATAATCAGAGTTGCCTCTGTATGCGGATGTCAGCCCGCAATCCTTGATGACTTAGTTTCCCAACAAAGTTGGTACTTATGGAGGAGCCCGGCGTGAAGGTGTCATCTTTCTGCCCCATCAAAGGTATGTCACTGACCTGCTTTTCACAGTTCAATGGCCATCAGGTAAGTTGTTGTCCACTCTTGGAACACTCTTTCTCCTATGCTGACCACATTTTGGGCATGTGTGCCTCATAACTAAACGTGTAAAGTGTATCAAAGTTGAACGAAACATTACAATTATTTCAAGTTGGTGCAGGGGTATCCTCTTTGACGCAAGGAATCACTAAAACACGTTTCTTTCCTAATAGAACCTGTATATCGGAGTTGTTTTATGCTCAGCTATATCTAGCAAATATATTGAGAGCACATTTAGAATTATGGACATTTCACGCCTGTGCTAGGCAGCTGAGTGTTAAGCCTTCCGGGCCTCTTGCTATCTCTAGCTACCATGACTATGGTAAAATGTAATAGCAAGTGGAAAGCTAGGTTCCTTGTTTATATGCTTGATGGACCTTTCCTGTTTTAGCTATGCCCCGCCCATCTCTAGTCAAGCTCCACCCGCACCTCGCTCGTGTTGGGATCGATCGAACTCTGACCTCACTGACTATCAATTTCCAGAAAACTATATAGGTAAGCTGTTGAATATTTTGAAACTAATTTCACTGGGTGCTGCTGCTTATGGCAGCAACAGCTCCAAGTTAAATTAGTTTCAAAATATTCAACAGCATGTTTATTTAATAGTAGAGACATACAATTCTTACAACGCGAAGGACTATTAAGAGGTAAATCCTGGTCAAATAGAATCATTTATGACGTAGTGATTATGACGCCGTGCTACACACCGCTTAGCTGATCATGACGTCATATGACGTCAGATATGACGTCAGATCATCGACAGATACTCTGGAAAGGTGAATAGGCATTGTGCAAAGGCAATAACAGATTCCATATTAGGATTGATAACCCTCATATTACTAGAGTACGTCTAGATTAGTCCTGTGTGTACATGATTTAGATACATTAATCTGGTGTCTGCAGTTTCAATAGCAAATGCAGTGGAGTTATCTTTTAGTTTTGCGACGTTGTCATGGTTAAATGTGTTGAATGCTATGTAGAATGGACCTTTCCCGTTTATCCATCAATCATATGATGTCATAATCAACTACGTGACGTGTTGGATGACGTCATTATCAATTACGCCATAAATGACGTGGATACGTACATAACGAACGCTTAATTGATGACGGACTAAACGTTGTTGTACGATTTGTATGTCTTTACTATTTAATAAACCTTCTGTTGAATGTTTTGAAAGTAATTTCGATCGATCGTAACACAGGGTAAATGTGGGTGGAGCTTAGCTAGAGATGGACAGGGCATAGCTAAAACTAGATTCCTCTATTAGTCAATAATTACCATATTATGCCTGCCCCACTGGCTGATTACCTCTGCCATGTTGACAATAATGAGTGACGATTAATTGGAGAACAGTTTGATTGAGTGCCGTAGCTTGCTCTGATTAGGGGTACATTTCAACAAATTATTATGAAAATTGTTAGCAATTATAACATATATAGGCCTACCTTAGTTGAAACTAGGTTTATTGTAATTAATAATGAACATGCTGTATTCACCGTTTAGTTGCAGCAGCTGGTTGCATAGCCGGATATTCGTTTATAGGAGGAGTATGCAGTAAGTAAATAAATAGTACATATCTCGTGGAAGAAAGCTTAATATTTATTGTGAAACGGATACATTGCAATGGTGATTTCATAGACAATAGATGGCAACGACAATGGACCTTTCCAGGTTTATCCATCCATCATATGAGGTCATATGACGTCATGATTAACTACGTGGCGTGTATGATGACGTCATAATCATCACGTCATGAATGACTCAATGTTGTCCGTCTTTAACGCCTAATAGTCTGATGTACGAATTGTATGTCTTTAGTATTTAATAAATATTCTATTGAATATTTTGAAGCTTATTTGACTGAATGCTGTTGCTGCCATAGGGAGCAACAGCGGCCAGTCAAATTAGTTTCAAAATCTTTAACAGCTTACCTTAGTTTTATGGAAATTGATAGTGAAGGAGTTCAGAGATCGATCGATCCAAACACAGCGAAGTGTGGGTGGAGCGTAGCTAGAGGTTGGAGGGACATAGCTAAAACTGGAAAGGTCCATTGCCTGTCCAACGATCTGTGATGAAAGAATCTCAGCGAATTGCTGGCAACGTAGTGTTCATAGTCCCCTAGAACAAAATACTCAATTTCTATGTAATTGGCATGGTTACAGATGCATAAATAAAAAACCGACTGCTTCTAGAATTTGAGTAAATTATCTTTTTGCATCAATATGATTGTTACGTGATGCCATACCTCTAGCTTTACCTGTTTCCTAATCATTTGCCCCTTGAATTTCAGTATCTTAGTTTCAAGACAGGAAGGATGTTTAATATTTTGAGACTAATGTGATTGGAACCTGTTGCTGCCATAACACCAACTCCCAGTCAAGTTAGTTTCAAAATATTCAACAAAGATTTCCTTATATCCTGCAGAATTTGTTATTTCCGTGCTAGAGTGGTCAAAACGTTAAGCGAGTGGCAACTATATTCAATGTTGTTGGTCACAACATAAGATGACGCCATAAATGCATAATTATGACATAAAAAAGCAAACTACTACTCGCCTGTTTTCATTGCGTGTGTATGACGTCATCATATGAAAAGAATGCGAACGCTGTTCCCAGACCAATGGCGAGATCCGATTTGGCACTCAAGTATTTGACATGTATCATAACCAAATACATCACTTGTTAGCTGACGTCACAATCAAAATGATCCGTCACAAAGGTGGCAATATTCTATCATGAAAATGTTTAAAATGACTACGCTGCTGCTGCTGCTGCTGCTGCTGCTGCTGCTGCTGCTGCTGCTACTACTACTACTACTACTACTACTACTACTACTACTACTACTACTACTACTACAACAACTACTACTACTACTACTACTACTACTACAACAACTACTACTACTACTACTACTACTACTCCATTTACCGACCGGGATTGGAGTATTTTTGAAAGTTTACCACTGGAATGACTGGCTCGGGAATCATTCCAGTGGCATAATCTCGGGAATGACCTTGTCTGTGCCTATAAATGTACATTAAATAAGTAAACGCATATTTGGATTTTATTGAACAAATTTAGCCATTAAAGGGTTAGCATTAATACCATATGGCTTTGCTCAAAGAAAATGACAAATCTCAGGCAGTAAGGTAAACCAAAATATTTAAAAAATTTGAATTTTGTTCAATTATTGAAGATTCTGAGCCAGTGCCTTGACAGCATTAACTACTACTACTGCTGCTGCTGCTGCTGCTGCTGCTGCTGCTGCTACTACTACTACTACTACTACTACTACTACTACTACTACTACTACTACTACTACTACTACTACTACTACAGCACCAACCTCCAATCAAATTTGTTTCAAATTATTCCAAAGCTTACGTACATCATGACTATAAAATTGAGATACTAGCATTACAGGTTCAAATGGGTAAAATGCGATAATTGGTTTTGATTCTGGGTCACCTTATTTTTCGGGGGCCCGGGCCTGTAGCCCGGTTAGGCATTGCCTTAATGGACTGATTTTATACCGTTGCATGGAAGTCAAGCTCATCAATATTCGTGTGTTTTTTGATGATTGGAAGTATGCACTCTTTAAGGCCGTGTTCTCACAAGAAACCTAATCAGGAATAACGCCATACTGAAGTGTGACGTTATTCCTGATTAACGTTCTAGTGAGAACACGGCCTAAGATCGATAATTGTCCTAGATCAGAATTTCGTCCATACTTTAGAAGATTTTATCTTCCAATGTCTGGCCTATGCATTTCATTGAGTATGTCTGTAATATAGCTGTGCATGCACAAACATATACATAACACGTGCCCGGGACACATTGGAGCAGAGACAAATTCAGCCACATCAGTTCCAGATGTATCGTAAAATTAGAATATCTTACTATTATAATTAAGGAAATTATTTTAATTCTAATTATAATAAATACTTTGAGCAGTAAAAGCTTTCAGAGAAATCATTATTCTCAAAAACTTTCAGACAAATCATAGTTCTCAAAATCTGTTAGCGTTAGAGTTATGGTTCACTTGGTGATAATGTAATAACACTGGCGATGCAAAATGGTCATACACGTTTGAAACTTTTAACATTTTTCTTAAATTGATTCATCACTCAACAGTAAGAACCCGTCAGTAAAACATTCGCTACAAGTTTCAATATATTTTACTTTCCGATCAAGTCTACTTTTAAGATTGTACATTATTTTTTTCGAGATACATTTGTATTGTATTTGTTTTTTCTTATTCTTTTCAGTCCCGTGTCCGCCAGATCACTATGGAAGCACGGCATGCGCCATTAGATGTAGCGAGTTTTGCAATGCAGTTGATTCAGGAAGAACCTGTGACATTGTCACTGGAGCATGTTGTAAGTACTTGTAATAGACCTTTCCAGTTTATCCATCAATCATATGACATTATAATCAGCTACGTGACGTAGTTCGCCACAAATGCTTGATTGAGGACGGACTAATTGTTCTACTAATTGTATGTCTTTACTAAATTAAAGGTGCACATTCACACCAGAATGTGTGAAAATAAAATTGTTTAAATTGTATACATTTAGCGGCTTAATGTGTGTACCTCAATGTAATGAAACGAATTAAATCTTAACATATGATGATTTCATTACATATAAATTAATATAATTATTTTAAGTTGTGGAAAAGAATTAGAGACACGAGCCCCTTATTCAAATTTGCAATTAAAAAAATTATAATAATTTGTACAGAATAAAATCGTCATATTTTAAGATTTATTTCGTTTCATTGCAGCAAGGTCCACACGCTAAGACCATAAAAGCATTTTCGTGTGACCGTGCAGCTTTAATAAACATTTTGTTGAATATTTTGCAACTAATTTCACCCAGTCAAATTAGTCTCAAAATATTCAACAGCTTACCAGTATAGTCTACTGGAAATTGATAGTCATGGAGTTCAGGGATCGATCGATCCCAACAGCGGCAAAGTGTGCTTGGAGTGTAGATAGAGATGGGCGGTTTAGGCTTGTACGAATTGTATGTCTACTATTTCATAAACATTCTGTTGAATATTTTGAAACTAATTTTACTGGGCGCTGTTGCTGCCATAAGCAGCAACATCGCCGGGTCAAATTAGTTTCAAAATATTCAACAGTTTACCTGTATTGATTTCTGGAAATTTATAGTCACTGAGTTCAGGAATTGAGCGAGGTGTGGGTGGAGCCTAGATAGAGATGGGCGGGGAATAGCTAAAACTGGGATTCTTCTATTATTGGACAAATCTAATGTGGTAAATAAAATGTCTCATTATTCAACATGACTCAGTAACTTTAACACTGAGGCCGGCCAACAATGGCCAGTGGGGGCTGAGGCGGAGAGACTCTGCAACACAGGGGTCTGGTGTGGCTCATTGGTGCTGGCTCTGGAAGAGGTGCCCCCTCCCACTGCGGGCGGGAGCAAGGGGTGGATTTTAAAATTAGATACTGCCAAGAAGCCATTCCCCTCATTCTGAATGATAAACGACACATTTATTTTGTTTCCGAACATAGTCTCTGATTCATACCTCTGTATAAGTAAATTTGCAGGACCGCATATAGATTTCTGGGGCCTCGGGATAAAGAATTACCAGAGAGAAGGGTAGCCCACCCCAGAAATGATGAAACCTGGATGCTCTGAGATTGCTTTTTTGAGTGAAATATGAAGCAAATGTTCGCTGTAAAATTATTTTCTTTTGTGATTGATCATAATTAACTTTTTTGACTGAAATATGGAGCTTCCGTACGCAGTATAATTATTCTAATTTGCCATTTTTTCATAATTAACATTGTTGCTCATAATAAATTTAGAGGCAATGACCTTGAGTGACCTTAAAATAGCATTTGATGACTTTTAATAAAATGCCATTTAAACAAGACGTTCATTAAAAGTGAGCAAAATGATATAAAATGATATAAAATGATATAAAACAACAACATTAGCAGAATCTATTTGGAATTTGCACCAGATGACAAAAGAACATAGGCTATGTATTTTAAAGCTCTGTCCGCCATAATTATTAATAACAGCTTTTCCTCTATATGCCATTGTATAACCTGGAGGTAACTTGAAACTTTGCCGATACAACACTAAACATCCAGAAAACTATTTCTTTGCATTAGACTCAGGTAAAAAAATTACAAAAGTACTTGGATACCATTCTATGTTAAAATATTGGGGTTGGGTGGGGGTGGGGTGGGGTGGGGGTGGGCGTGGTGGGGGTGGGGGTGGGGGGGTGGGTGGGCAGGGGTTTGGGGGCTTACACTGTTTGTGTCTCAGAACTATATCTTCGTCAGTCATTATAGTCTGTCTTTGAGTAAAGCTACATTACAGGAAAAGAATAACGCATACGCAAGCAAATCATCTTGCAGACTTTATAATGATCTATGCTGTATATCTCCAGCCCAATCTATCCACCACAGCAACATGTTGTTAGGTATTTAAAATACTCAATATAATTAGTAAGAATATTAATATTTATAGGACAATGAACTTACATGTAGTCTAATGCCGTGTTCTCACTAGAGTTAATTATAGCGTCATTATGGCGTTATTCCTGAATAAGTCTCTAGTGAGAACACGGCCTTAATAACTCTAACGCCAACGCCAGGACACATTATTTGCATATAGCCATAGTATCAATATTACAAACATTTTACCACGACTGGAGGAGGAGTGGAGGGGGGATAAACACGTTTACCCACCACCCCAATTATTTTCTAGGTATTGACGGTGCTAAAAGGGTGCAAAACAGGTGTTAAACTGGTGCTAAACCGAGCACGCGATTCTAGTGGTAATTTTTCAAAAACAGTCTTCTCTTGTTTTGCGATTGGACATTTTCGATGAGAAAATTGAAATTGAAGGGGTAAAGTGATGATATAAATATAGCATCAGGGCCTCAGGCCCGATCCACATGCTGATGGCAATAACCAGAATCATTATGTGACTGTACTCATAAATAATAAAACTACGGCAATGAGTATTAATTTTAGATTGCTCCACACTTTCCAGCAAACTATTGGAAAACTCGTAAGTGTTATGTGATATATACCAATGCTCAAACCATGTCTCTCATAAAAATACTCAAGATAGGTAGGGCATATGACCATATTTTATATCTTTGTTTCAGTTGCTGGTTGCATACCTGGATCACGATTACTACGAAACATATGTGGTAAGTAATACTACCTATGGGGCTGGCGGACAAAGGAGGTAATCAGCGCTACGTTTAATGGCGTTGCGACCCTCCTTCAGTAAGGGAGGGCCTTGGAGGAGGTATAGAACATCGCATAGGGGTGGGTGGGTTGGGATGGGGTGTAGGTCCACCGGGATATCGTTGTACAATTACATGGTATGAAAAGACATTTCCTGTAATCTGAGTGATAAATACTAATAGCAAACTTACTTTACTTCCATACTTTGTTTGTAATTTACGAATCAGGTTAAACACATCTGTATTTCATAGCAACGTTGACTTAACTTCCATTTTTTCTTAAATTGATTCACCACTCTCAATTCCCCTTACAATTTGCAATATGAACCGCTGTTTGCCGCTAGTTACTGATTGATAGTGTAATCACACACAGCTATTCTAGAGTCAGTTGGAAGATAGGTCTCAGTCCGTGTTCTCACTAGAGAGTTAATCCTGAATAACGCCATACATCACTATGGCGTTATTCAGGATTAACTCTCTAGTGAGAACACGGCCTAAATGACCAATATTAGCACTTGCATCACGGTACTTCAAAAGTACGTGAACAACGTACGCTACCAATATAGTTTGTTGTGCATAGAGGTTCATCTTCTAGCTCTAGTCCGTTCTTTTAAAGATACGTCATTGTATCAATAGTACAAAGCGATTAGGCATAAGGTCTAACGGCTTACTTTTAGCCCCCTCCCTGCAGATGCATTAGAAGACAGCAGTTATATAATCACAAACGTAATATATATATTAATATAAAACTAACCAAAATAGCAAAGATCGTGATAGTCTGTTCAGCAGCAAAGTCCCAAAAGTAATAAAAATTAAAATATTAGAATTGTCCACTCCATGACTCCACTTTAGGTGCTCATCTGGTAGAGGCAGGATTCGAACCCCCTCCGTTAGTTGGTGTACGAATCGACCTTATTACCACAAGACCACTGGCGCCACGCGATATCATGCAAGATTAAGATGCCTTAGTACACCATGTGGGTAATAAATATGTTTATTTCTCTGTTTTCTTTCAGTTGCTGGCTGCGGTGAAGGGTATTCATTAATAGATGGAGAATGTGGTAAGTAATAATATGGACTTGGTATGAGAAATGGTTGATATTCAATTTGATATTTGATAACAATACGGTACTCATTTACTTTGCAAAATGTTGTTTTCATAAAAATATAGCAACTTCCAAAGCATATTAAAAATGTTCATTTGTTATCATGCTATCTAGTTATAATCCGCATTCAATGGATTGAGACTACAAGCCGGTGTGTTCTACAGGCTAGCAACAGGGAAAGATGATGTACGGAAAATCGGATAGAATGTCAGTTTAACTGTGGTATAAGCGTGTGCGTGCGTATGTGCGTGCCTGCGTGGCCAAGGTGTATTGGTACTATCAAGAGGTTGGCAATGATAACGGTGATACATCCTCTATTCTATTCTAATAAGTTATGTTAAGATCACAGGGACGCCGTTCTATGACTATGTTCTCTTACAGCCAATATATTGACACACGGCAGGTTTATCGGATAGCGTTCCCATTGGACAGTCTCTTGTTCCGGGATAGATTTGCAAGCTAGTTCAGCAACTTACTCCCTCTGGGTTGCTGGTTTATATTTATGTGGCCGCTTTATAGCGGGATGAGCGATGTAATGGCGCTCGTCGCCTGTCTTCCTGTCTGTCTGTTTCATGTACGGGTCATATTTCGAAGAGTTCTGAACTTACGATTACACTTTTCCAGGGGATATATAACGTGAAAACGATGGGCCATGATTAATTTTCATTTCGGCAAAATCCGTTCATATTCTATGATATTCACCAAAGATATCCACCCTCAACGCTTAAAACTCATCGATAATTTCATGTCTGGACCGTAATGAAGAGTTTTGACCTTATGATTACACATTTCTTCAGTGTATAGGCCTATATTATGTGCCAACAATGTGTCATGATTTCGTTTCAGCAAAATCCGTTCATATTCACCAAAGTTATTTCTCCTGAAATCTTAAAATTCATCCAAAAGTTTGTGTCCGGGCCATATTTCGAAGTATTTTGAACTAATTACTATAATTGTTTTGCAGTGAATGTATTATGTGAAAACGAGGTGTCATGATTTCATTTCAACAACATCCGTTCATATTCACCAAAGTTATCTCACCAGAAAAACTTGTAACTTATCGAAAATTTATTGTTTCTCTCTTGTTCCAATATATCGTTAGTGTTTCCCTTTTGGAACGTAATGTCTTCTCTTATTCTCTGACACGTCTGTTTGTTCCCATTTTCTCCCACTTTCTGCCAGGTAGCGCAGTCAAGCGTCCAGGATTATCTTCTACCAATGTGAATACATGCCGATATATCTGATTTATTGTCTCGGCTGCGAAGAAGCAGAAAGCAAGCGAGACATATAGCGATTACTAATTCCGGCATCGGCGTCCGTCATTTGTGAACCTTTGGTTAAGGTTTTTCAATCAACTTATTTTTCAGCAATGGCTCATCCAATTTCAATGCAACTTTGCAAAAGTGATCTTATACTATACAGGGATGTGATTCGCGTAACAATAGATTTAATTTTGGGTCATTTTAACCATTTTTTTCACGGTTTTGGACTTTGAACATTTTCATATTTTGCTGGTTAATTTTTTCGTCAACAATGGCTCACTGGATATGAACAGAATTTTACAGCAACATTATATGTTATGCAATGGTACTATGCGCATCATTACCAATTTCATTTTGGAAAATTTCTCCTCCTTTTTCATAGCTTTGGACATCGAATTTTTTTCATGGATTTTGGGTTACGGTTGTTTATGAATCATGTAGCTCAACTATGCCAGTTCCGATTTCAATGTGTGCAATACAGGGATATGATCTGCATCATTAATGATATGATTTTGGGCCATTTGTACTACTTTTTTCATAGTTTGGGACTTTGAACTCTTTCATGTTTTTTTGGATAATTTTGTTATGGACCAATCATTTTCAACAATGGCTCACCAGATATAACACAATTTTAAAGCAGAGTTATATACTATGCAGGTGTACTATCTGCATCAGTACTAGTTTCAAAATCAGACAATCCACAGTTAGGTAAAATTGCCCATGTTTGATTCGTTACACTGGTTTGTTGGTGCCTTACTGAATATGTGTATTATGAACCAAGCCAAATTTGCCTTGGCAATCCACACTATCCATGCCTTTACAAGCGAGACCTTGTACGCTTCAGCGTTCTGGTATTACCCAATATAGTACACGAAATACTATTTGGGGGTTGGGGTGGCTTGACATAGTGTCTAGCGCTCAGGAGTACTTAATCACCAGAGAATCTGGTTCGCGCATGAGATGTGCGCTTTTTCGCAGTCGTTTGATACATTGGCAATCCACCCAGGAGTATAACTATCTACAGGTTAAAAAAACTAACCTGAGGAGGAACTGGGGAGGTTAGCCGCAATGGTGTAATAGAGTGAAAATAAAATCAGCCTAGTTATGGACTGACTGGGAACTAGAAATTAGTGACTCAAAATAGGCCTAGGCCAAGCAAACCAATAACCTCTGTACACGAAATACCGGTAGTTAAACCGAAAGACGCATTAGGAAAGGGCCTTATGCCATGTTCACACTAGAAGTTAACCCAGACTAATGTCATACTGATGTGTGTCGTTGCTCCAGACTAGGCCATGCTCACACTAGGGAGTTAATCCGGAATACTGAAGTATGGCGTTATTCCCGATTAACTTTCTAGTGAGAACACTACCTTACTCTCTACCGTGGCGACGGTCTAAAACCTTCTCATTGCCTAATCGAGTTTAACTATTTCGTGTACTATGTAGGTTAATATATATAGCCGATAAATTTACATTCACACTGGTGGAAAGTAATCCTGGACTGGACGGTGGTGCTACCTGGCGTCGGATCGAATAATCTGATAAACCGTAGTTCTACCTGGCGGAGAGCGTGATAAAATACTGATGGTAACACTACTTGGCAAATTCTAAGACCTGGGCCACACAAATACGATGATGCCCGATCCGACACAGCTCAATGGTCATGCGAAATCGTGCACTGTCGTAGTTGGTTATTCGTTTCTGACTTCACCCGGCCACACCACCACGACTTGATACGACAGTTGTTGTAAAATCAATGCTTGAAAAAACTTTTCTGAATAAACAGCACATAAAGGTACCCGTCTTTGTGCAGAATTGTATGAAGTACTATATTATATAATGTTAGTGAACCATGCTAAACATGTTGATAATCATTTGAGTTAAAGTTGTTGATGTATATCCCAACACCAACGTTCACTGTAGCCTAATTGCTTATTTTTTCAAACAATTACAAGTAAGTTTTACCAAATATTTTGAGAACACGTTGACTGAAAGTTGTTGGTGCTTATGGCATGCGAGGCACGTGACTAGAGGCTGTTCTTTGGTTTACTAATCAAGTTGGGATTTGTCATGAACGCGGTCACACCAACACGACAGGCAATGACTACGGCCAACTACAACCAACTACGATCGAACATGCTCAATTGGGCCGACAGGCTACGACACGACGTAACTTTATACAACTGCCATGCCACACCAACACGTTTATCGGTGAAATGCCGTTGAGTTGTGTCCGGTCAGGCACCGTAGTATTGGTGTGGTCCAGGATTTAGGGAATAGGTTGCGTCCATATGAAGAAGCATTAACGATATAGCGATATATCGGAAGGTAAACCATCGAGTTTGTGGAATTAAGTTTCAGAAATAAGTGACGTCTTTATTCCGGGCGGTCGTCCAATGAGAACGCTAGGCGATATACCTGGTATTTACCTAAATAGCGGCTGTATGAGAACAAGGTCTGAGAGGCGGTAGCTCAGGCGGTAACGAGCAGAGCTGTGTAACATGCAACCCTGGGATTGCGTCTCCGTTCGGCCAACTGACAGTCATATTGGGGTTGGCTGGAAAGATAGGCAATCTCCTTCAGTCTTCGTCGCCTCTCTCCACCCAGGAGTATAAATGGGTACCAGTCTAAAAACTGGGGAAGTTACGAATAATAGACTGAAATAAAAACCAACCTAGAATGGCGTGAATGGGTCCTGGAATCAGGGACTCGATAGACGCCAACCAAACCAATAACGTCTTCTTACAAGGGCTGTGTTCTCACTAGAGACTCAATCAAGAATAGCGCCATACTGAAGTATGGCGTTATTCCTGATTAAATCTATAAGTGAGAACACGGCTTTAGAGTATGTTCCAATAATTCTATGAATGTAAGACCGTGTTCTCATTAGAGAGTTGAGAACACGGCTTTAGTCTCTAGTGAGAAGACGACCTAAGAAAATGTTCTACCAATGATCTCTGACATAAAACTTTATAGATTCTTGTAAAATTTATCAATTATATAACAATGATTCAGCCCTGATAGCACAGGGTACTGGACCAATGCGGGGCCGTATTCGCCTGGAATTAGATAATTTGTAAATTGTGTGCGTCTCCAAATAGAGCAACCGAGCAACTGTCTGTCTTTCCGAGGCATATCTCCGGAATCATATGAGGTAGAATTACTAAATTTGACACATGCATTCATATTATGAGCGACTAGAAACACAATTTAGCTTCGTCACAAATTCAAATGTCAAGGTCACGGGGTCACATTGTGCATTCCAGAATACACATTCCGTATTTAGCTCACAATGGAAGAATGTAGAATAAACAAATCTGTAAATATATTCAGATTGTGGGTGGCTAGAACCAAAATTTAGTTCCAGGTCAAAAATTCAAATGTCGAGGCCTCGAGGTCACTTATTACATTGTCAAAACCGAGTGCAATATTATTATTATTATTATTATTATTATTATTATTATTATTATTATTATTATTATTATTAGTAATAATATTCGATGTCAATCGCAGATTATTGTTTTTACTCAGGATCTTTCATTCTTTCTTTCTTTATTCTTCGTCAAAATCTTTGGACCCTATCTCCTCCTACAGTTTCCCGCCGATCGACTCCAAATTTGGTCAACTTCTGCTATTAGGCTGGGAATCGCATGCTATTGTTTTCATTTTGGATCCGTCTAATAGTTTTCGAGCTACCCACATTTGAGTCAGCAAAAAAGTCCCATAGGAAATGTATGGGGATTTAAAAAATTGATATTTGAAGTACTACTTCAGCTAGAGTTTTGAACGGATCACTACCACACTACCATATTTGCTGAGGATGTTACCACTGGCAGTTAGTTTTTGAAATATTTACAAAAAAATGGCTGCAAGACCTTTGACCCCACAATGCATGGAAAAAACTCCCATAAGAAATGCATGGGGATTTTAAATGAACGTTTGAAGTGCTACTGCACCTAGAGTTTTGATCGGATCACTCCCATATTTGGGTAGGATGTTGCCACTGATGGTTATTTTTTGAAAAAAATATTTTTTCAAAATGGGCGGCATTTAAAAATTCTGGGCGAAAATACCAGTTTAAGTTTTTTGAAAATTTTTTTTGGGAAAAATGACGACCAGGCAGCCCTTTTGGGGTCAAGAAAACCTAAATTCCTTTGTGTGCAAAAATGAACTCGCGGTGAAAATTTATTTTTTTTCAAAATGCCCGCCAAAATGAGTTTTGCTCCGATCGACTTGAAATTTGTGAACTTCTCGCTGTCATATTGACATGCTTTGGTTTAAAATTTAAAGTTGAACCGACCAAAGTTTTCGAGAAAATCAGCTTTTGGGTGCCACATATCCCCATAGTAAACCTATGGGAACAATATTGGAACAGTGTTATCTCCTATAGTTTTCTTCCGACTCTCTTCAAACCTGGCCAGATTCTAGAACATTGAGAGATCTAAAAAGTTTCAAATACAAATTTTAATATCGCCGTTGGGGTCAAGGTCATTCATAAGTAAAGCTTTCCAGTTTTCATTTTTGGCATATGTTACCTGCACTTCATCATCTTCAACAGGTAAATGGAGTAATTCATGACAAAAAAATAATAATGAGTTTTTTGAATGAATTGCTTCCCCTTAACCTTTGATTCATTAATCTGTCCTTTATTTGACATTTAATGGCATTTTCCTTGATTCTGGTAAACAATTTACTACAGCAAATCAGGACACATTATTTTATACTTTAGGGTCAAGGCTATCGGTTTTCAAGAAATCAGCTTTTCCATACCCTGTGTAAAAGTATGGGAATTTCAACCATGGCTCTTTGAACTGTGACAACACTTAGACTTTTTATCAGATCAGCATCAGACATGTTCAATGATCATATGAGAAGAGGGCTTATAATACTCCTTAATACCCAGTCATCGCAGATTTACAGTTACTTCAGTAACTGTATTCTAGTTATTATTATTATTGGTGGTATGATTTTGTTGCTCTTTATGGGTTGTTCACATGACCATGCAATTTGGTTATTTTTCTTTACTTCAGTTTGTGATCGTGATGAGCGCGCCCTAGTGTATGAAGTTTGTAGTAAGTAGACCCTGTGAAGTGATAACCATTAACTAAAAGCTTTCCCATAGGGCACGAAGTGATGGAAGCACATAAACAAATTATAGCACGCCAACCCACCCATCACCAAGTTTGCAACATGTGTGACTAGCCGTGGTATATTTTGGTATATTTGCCTTCGCATGTATTGAGAACGCAAATATGCCAAAGCCGTGTCCACGGTAAAGAGTTACTCCGGATTAAGTCTCTAGTGAGTAGTTTAAGCAATAGCAGTATTATAATTCAACTCTTTGAATCAGAAAGACCAAATTCAAAAGCTCATTTACAATCTAATAAATATTTTGCTGAATATTTTGAACCTAATTTGACTGGGAGCTGTTGGTGCCGCAGCTTATGTGAGAAACGAACCCCTGTTAAATGAGTTATAAAAACAATTCAGCAGCAAACCTGCATGCTTACCTTGAATTTGGGATTCTGAGGATTCCCGGGTCAAATGGTTTGGTTCATCTTTGGATAACATAGCACTAGCTCAAAAGTAATACTCGTTTGTAAAAATAGCGAGACACCTTCCAATCAGAGCTACTCATTTTTTCAATCGTCGAGGCAGCATAGTTCGAATTTAGTTTAAGAAGATGCAATCTTTCTTGTCGGAATTTCAGAGTTTTATTTCTCTGATATAGGGGAGATTTTGCCACACTAGTTTTCATAACAGTAACATGGGTAATACATGGATAATATTTAAGACATGAATGAAAAGTGATTGACATATAGCTTAGTAGACATAAGGAAATAAATAAATAGTGGTACCGACGGTGCATTCTATGTTAATTCCTTTAACAGCCAAGGGTGAGTGGTCGGCAGGGGCGATTGCAGGCCTGTTCTTTGGGCTGTTATTACTGGCTCTCCTTCTGGCAGCCCTGTTAGCGTTGCTCTTCATGTGTTGTTGGTAAGTTTACCTACGTTGATTGACGGCCTATCTTAAAGTTCTCTTGTCCAATTAAATAGAGAAACATGTGCACGAGATAAACGAGATGTCTGTTCATTTCTGTGGCCATAAACCAGTAAAATTGCTCTTCAAATCCTCAGCAAGTGTCGACGAGCTATTTTGATTATTTTATAATTTTAGACTGAAAACTGTTGGAAAAACAATTTTCGTTCAAATTTGTATCAAGCCTATAGCAACACTAGCTTCCAGACAAATTATTTTCAAAATATTCAACATAATGTTGACACACACACGCACGCACGCTCGCACGAACGCACGCACATACGTGTAGCGAATTAATTTATCGAAAGGGTTAATAACGTGTAGCGAATCAATTTATCGAAAGTGTTAATAATATAGTAGTAGTAGTAGTAGTAGTAGTAGTAGTAGTAGTAGTAGTAGTAGTAGTAGTAGTGGTAGTAGCAGTAGTAGTAGTGGTAGTAGTAGTAGTAGTAGTAGTAGTAGTAGTAGTAGTAATAGTCGTCGTCGTGGTAGCTGTAGCAGTAGCTGTAGCGGTAGCAGTAGCAGGAGCAATTCCCTCCTTAAAGGATAAGCGGACCAGACAACCAATTAGCCATGCCCCGCAAATAGGCTAAATCCAGCCCTGGAAGTAAGCCAACGAAGGGCCAATGTACAAAATGTAGGAGAAATATAAATGCTGAATAGTAAGACCAATGCGTGACCTTGACCCTTCAAGGTGGTATTTTACTTGTTTTGATGATATTCCATGTGTGGTGCGGTCTAAAAGTTGACTCTTCTCCATACTACACAACTTGGTGCCTATTATTTTACCCATAGATGACTTTACCCTATATATTGTAGAGAAACAATAAACGAGAACTACAGTTGACATGTTCTAATGTATGTGAAGTACTTGTTTTAGTCCACCAGTTTCAAGTCTCCAACTTTCACTCAAATTAATAAAACATATAATCGTAAGTTTCTCGACATAGTTTTAGAACAATCGGTTTGAACATATAGCCTGATCAAGGAAGAGAGATAATATTAGACACTCATTAGAATGGAACTTTCCGGTTTTTAGCTATGTCCCGCCCATATCCAACTAAGCTCCACCCACATATCGCTCGTGTTGGGATCGATCGATCTCTGAACTAATTTCCAAAAAACCCTACACATGTAAGCTGTTGAATATTTTGAAACTAATTTGTCTGGGTGCTGTTGCTGCCTAAGGCAGCAACAACGCCCGGTCAAATTAGTTTCAAAATATTCAACAGCATGTTTATTAAATAGCAAAGAATTACAAAGACATACGATCCATACAACGTGTCGGAGTATTTGAGATTTGATGACGGTCTATATGGAACCCTTTGTGACGTAATGATTATGACGTCATCATACACGCTCTGAGCTGATTATGACGCCAAGTATATAATGTCCTAATCAACTACATAACATATAGGTTGACATCATGTATCAGATAGGTTGATTCATGTAGTTTTGCGTGTTGGGTGTAGCGTAAGAATTAATTGTGGCCACGATCCCTGACCAAAGGGCATGGCAGATTATAGAATGTACAGTTAAGATTCAACTAAGTCGAATAGATCTCAAAATAAAGTATTGTCCAGAAATATGATATATGTAGATGGTATGTAAAATAATTTATTACGATGTAATAAATTATTATGTTGGATATTTTGAACGTAATTTAACTGGAAACTGTTGCATCATATGGCATCAATAGATTCCTGTCAAATTTGTTTCAAAGTATTCCACAACTTACTTGCATAGTTATTTTGAAATTGGATTTGTGAAAATTCAGGGTTCAAAATGGTTGAATGTTAATATCCTCTTTTTAGCAAGAAAAAGGGAAAAGCTAAGATCACAAAAGGCGAAGAAGGAAAGGCTGGCTACAAAGGCGCTGCATATGTTCATGGTGATATTAAAGATGGAAAGGAACACGGCCACACAGCTCACGGTGAGTTCAACATCCTATTCAAAATCTAGTCTAGATTAAACATATAAAATGAGTCACTATAGGGCCCTTAGAATCATTTTATATACTGTGAATCCTGAATTACCAGAATCCCAGTTTTAAGGTAATTATACTGGTAAGCTGTTGAATAGTTTGAAATAAATTTGACTTGAGACTGGTGCTGCCTATGTCAGCAGCAGCCCTCCATCAACTTAGATTAAGAACATAGAACAGGATGTTCATCTAATTGTAAATTAATCAAAGACATAAAATTCGTAAAACTTCATGACAGAAGCATTGAATGATGCTTAAACTACAAATAACCCTTAAGTCCTTGCTGAAATAAATCGCTTGCGAAATAAAGCATACACGGTTAAATACGCTGAGATTAGTGTTACTGGAAGCCGTTGCTGCAGCTTCCAATCATGTTAATCATACAATATCCAACAGCTTTTCTGTTTATGTTAGTCTTATAATTTAGATATAGGGAATTCATCTTGGAAAGGTTTAACATCAATCTGTGTAATGCTAACACAACTCAAAATTGCTACCATTTATCCCTTTGAATTCGATGGAGCAGAATCTGAATATTAATTATTATTCTGGTTAATGTTTTGAATCTAGTTTGACATGTCTCTCTTAAATTAGTTTCAAAGTACGCATAGTTACCTAGAAATTGATATCTTGAGAATATAGAGTTCAAAGAGTTAACAGATAAATTGATTGGGAATATGCTAAAATAAATTACTGTACTGCTTAATGTGTCAATTTTTCAGTGAAAGGACCAGATGTAGTTACAACAAAAACCCATAATGTTCATGGTAGCAATTCCCATGACGAGAAACATTCTGTGAAGTTAGTGGGTCATGCACCAGACACTAATAACCGTGGTGAAGCCAAAGTCTCCCTCTTACGTAAAGACAGTAGTTCACCAGATACGAAACGCAAGAGAGGCCAGCTTGGAGTAGGTGTAAAACGAAAGGACAGCTATTCACCTGATTCTAAAAAGAAGGGGGCCAAGGTGAATCTCGCATACAAAGGAAGCAGTAGTTCCGACAATTCTGTAAAGAGAGCAGCAAAACTAAAGATAGATCGGAGGGATAGTTCATCTCTGGAGCGTAAGAAAAAGGAAGGCAAGCTCATTATCACGCGAAGCCGTAGCAGATCTCCAGATAGAAAACAAGTTGGTGTAAAAGGACACCTAAGTAGAAAGGATAGTTCTTCAGATGATGAAAAGAAGAGGATTGGCCTTGGTATTAAGCGTAAAGATAGCTCATCAGATGAAGCGAAGAGAAGGCTGGCACTGGGTGTGAATCGCAAGGATAGCAGTTCACCAGATCGTAAACGAACTGAAGGAAAGCTGAAGTTAGGTCTTAAACATAGCAGCTCGCTAGATCGCAAGAAAGCTGACGCCAAGGTTAAGGTAGGACACAGAGATGGTAGCAGTTCATCAGACGATGAAAAGAAGAAAAGAAAGTATGTTATCCATGGACGAAAAGGGAGCAAATCACCAGAGCGCAAGAAGACTGAAGCTAACGTTAAGGTAGGGCATAGAGATGGTAGCAGTTCATCAGACGATGGAAAGAAGAAAGGAAAGTATGTTGTCCTGGGACGAAAAGGAAGCAGATCACCAGAAAGGTCCGATGTAAAAATGACTGGAAGACAGAGTCGTAGAGACAGCTCTTCGGATGATGATAAGAAATTTGGTGTTAACTTGAAACGAAAGGACAGCCACTCACCTGACAGAAAACATATAGAAGGGAAAACACGATTTGGTACAAAAGATAGTTCCTCAGATGATGAGAAAAAAAGGATCGCCTTCGGTGTTAAAAGGAAAGATAGCAGTTCACCAGATTCGAAGAGGAGAAAAGCTGGATTAAAACTTGAACGAAGAGACAGCAGCTCAGATGATAACAAGAAAAATGAAAGGAAGGTTGGGGGCGCGTTTTCACGCAAAGATAGTAGTTCACCAGATTCAAAACGGAGGAATGCAGAGCTGGAATACAAAGTTAAAGCATCACCAGACGTAAAGACAAGCCAGGCAAATATCCGATTGGGTCACAGGAAAGGGTCGCGTAGTAGAAGCAGGAGTTCATCTGAAGACAGAAAAATAATAATTAAAGGGCCTGAGGGAGCAGTACACGGGGAGAAAGACAATTTTATTTTACAACGACGAGGAAGCCACTCCCCAGAACGTAAGAAGAAGGACAAGAAGATAAAGGTGAAGAAGGACAAAACTGTTAAAGGGGAGAAAAGGCATAAAGATAAGAAAGATAAGAAGGAGAAGAAGGAGAAACGTGAGAAACAGATTGGGGTTGAACACACACGAAGATCATCGTCATCTTCGTCATCATCTTCATCGTCATCATCTAGCTCAAGCTCTAGCTCATCTAGCAGCGACGAAGGCAAAGAAAAGATTATTGCCGCACATAAGTCTACAAGCCTTCATGCATCCTCAGATGGTCGACCACGCAGTGAATACAGTCAGCCATCCCATGCATACCCAGATGGTCGACCACAAAGTGAATACAGTCAGCCATCTAAGTACAAGGATTTAGATCGGTCCAAGCTACCGCAATACGAGAAGATGAGAGCCGAGTTCCAGGTGAGTAATACAATAGAATCATTCTGGATTAACACAAGGAAAGATTTAACCTTTTAATGCTTAAATTCGTTTAATTTTCTCATCGGATATTTGCATTTACAGACCAAGTGAAGATTATTATTGAAAATTTGCGAGCCGAATGACTTTAATCGGCAAATGGACTTATCTCCGCGCCACTGAAAAATCCACCTTGGCCAGCTTGGCTATTAATGGGTGATCTCGATATAACCATCATGCACGTTGAAAATGAAATATACACACTGTTGGAAAACACTGTGATTGTAAGCTATTGCTGATTTAGGCATAAATGATTTTGCGCCAAATTGGTTTTGTCAAATGTCAGAAAATTAACCAAAAATCACACACATCTTTAATGTAACGCACCTCTGACTACCAACGTAAAGATGACTAGGCCATGTCAGATACTGCTAAAAGCAAATTGTGAGTGTAACTTATGACGTCCCTAGAGGTACACCGCGTAGCGCAATAACATATTAACAGATGCTACGCTTCTCGTAATTATTACGATCTGAAGTTTTAGTTTAGAAATATGACTAGGGATATAAAAAGAAATATTTATACATCCAATGAAATCTTTAGGACATGATGGATATGACTATAAATTATGATCACCCGCGAGAGGAATGGTGGGGGTGGGCCCATCTCCATCAAATCATAGCACAAAGAACACTGAATTTCCAGAATAGCAAATTCAAGATAATTATGCAGGGACGTTGTTGAATATTTAAAAACTAATAGGTAGCATCAGATCCTAGTGAAATTAGTTTCAAAATGTTCAACAAATTATTTATTAAGTTATGGATACATTTTCGAATACTATAATTTTGGGTTCGAGTGTTAACCTATGCTGAACATGCCTTTTCTAATGATCTTGATATCAGTGCTCCATGGACCTTTCCACTGTATCCATCTATCATATGACGTCGTAATCAACTATGTAACGTATACAATGCTATCGCAATCAATGACGTCATTATGACGTCATGAATAACATAGATAAGTACGTCACGAACACCTAGTTGAGGATGGACTATGCGCTGTTGCACGAATCATATGCCTTTACTATTTAATAAATATCCTGCTGAATATTTTGAAACTAATTTGACTGGGCGCTGTTGCTGCCATAGGTACAAAATATTCAGCAACTTAACTGCATAGTTTTCAGGAAATTGATAGTCAGGACATTCGGGGATCGATCAATCCCAACACGATGACGAGTGGGTGGAGCTTAGCTAAAACTGGACGGGTCCATTAGGGACCAATATCCAATACCTTGCTGCTGCTGCTGCTGCTGCTGCTGCTGCTGCTGCTGCTGCTGCTGCTGCTAATTCTACTACTACTACTACTACTACTACTACTACTACTACTACTACTACTACTACTACTACTACTACTACTACTACTACTACTACTACTACTACTACTACTACGTTATTTGTCTGGATCAGTACCAGCCGGTATCGACTAAAGATAGAATTTCATCAGTGGGGTACTGTTTGAAAGATTTACTAAAGGACTACTTGATATAGATCAGATTTTGAAATTGGGTCACATTCTGTATCTATCAAACAGACAATCTCTCCTATCCATGGTCTGCGCATGATCATCATGCATGTTCCGGGTTTGAATGCTATGCCTCTCGGAACACCGTTGGCTATTCACCCAATTCACGTATTTTAGATAATACCACAGATCAGTGGTATACATCATACAATGTACTGACTTTCTTAAGTCCAAGCAGTTCGTTAATTTCTTAGAATGAGCCTAAGCGTATTTCACAAAACTTTCGGAATTTTCATAGAAAATTGCTTAGAATTATGTGACGTATGATACGTACACAAAGAGCGATCTTATGTAGGTTATATAAGTTAGCAACTCACTTATACACGCATTAAACTATAACTTTAATCAATAACCATGTTGACTGAAAGGTTTTATGTGTAGCGAAAATATGTATATAATGCGCTAGACTTTATAAAGTTAGCAATTTGTCTAATATATGTGAACAAGCTACTAAGCTTTAGAACTGATTTATCCGCCGAATCCATTCCTTTTATTGGAGCAAAACAGCAAATATCGTATTACTCGCTGTATTTAACTTTCTCACTGCTGCAAGCCACCAGATAATAATTTCAATTTGACTGAAAGTTGGTGCTGGCTCAATTTGATTTCAATATATTTAGCAAGTCCAGAGATTAGACACATGGAATATGTTGTCTGCAGCAACTTAGCACTGAGGCGGTTAGAGCTGTTGTTTTAAACAACAAATATTGACATCTTATGATCCATTTCCGATGGTATTCATTTTGTACACACTAAATAGATGGGATGATATATCCAAAATTTAACTAGTTTATATACATCTGAGTTTCCCGTAGTAATACCACTTAAATAATGAAGGTGTATCTGCTCTATTGAGAAAATATGTACTCGTAACAAATGTGTTCTATGAAATTATCTAAATTTATTTTAAGAAACGTCCTCATGTCGGAATCCTATTCAAGTAAATCAGAGCTAGGAAAATGTGTTATATTGTCGTACAGAGCTTATTAAAATCTACCTTAGGAAACACAGCAATCTAAGTGAGAGCTAGGTATCGCTTGCAATCAGCCAGTTATCCCGTTGTTAAAGGGAAACTCAGCCCAACTTATTCTAGCCAGTTAAGTGATAGACTGCGACAAGTGTAAGCTATGCATAATATATTCAGCCCCCAGCCAGCCCATTTTAAAAATATAATCAGTGATGATAGGTATAGATGTCAATACTTTTCTCCATTCTATGAAAGCCGCCATGATTTAGTTCTCAGCCAATCAGAAGAAGCTTCAGCCATGCGTCTCTATATGCTCAATTACAATGGCACAATCTCATTTGCTGGTGCGGCGTAAATGTTAGCATATATGTACGCCATTGAATGCATATTTTGAAACCTGTTAAACTGGAAGTTGTTGGTGCATTCAATCACCTGTAAAATTAGTGTCCAAATATTTTAAATGATAGTTATTTCACCACATCTGGTGAGTTGTATCTAAGCCTACAACGTATATGGCATTTGACCTTTAATATAGGGACCCGTTTCTAGCCTTGCCCCACCGATTTCTAGCTAAGCTCCTCCCACTTTGTATGATCCTTTGAATCGTCATTTAAATGATGCATACCAAGGATTTTAATTTCAAGGTAAGCTGTTGACTATTTTAAAACTAATTTGAACGGGAGCTGCTTCTCATGTTTATCAAATTGTAAATTCGCTACTTTCGTAATGGACGTACATTGTCTTAATTATGATTTCATATACTTGAGTGACAGATCAGACCAGCCCATTGCTCACTAATGGCTACTTTTTCTACTTCTGCCTGACAGATTCTGCAGTCAACACCTCTACTGATGAAGGAAGAGGACTTCCGAACGGCACTGCTGCAGGAGAACATTCACAAAAATCGCAAGAGCACCATCCTTGCAGGTACGGATGCGTTCCTACCAGAACAGCTTGGTCCCCCAAGTCTAACCTGGACACGCCCAGCAGGCACGTAGCAACCATAGATCACTCACTTGTATTATGATTGCCATGCACTAAAACCCCCGAGAAATGTCAGGAATCATAATAATTACAATACGTCGTGTTGATCCTCACCTACATATTATTATTATTTAGATTCCATCACGCACTTGGCATATACTTACCTTTATCTATTTTGGAAAGTATATAATACATGTTGCTCTGAATGTCTGTTTGTCCAGATATATTCTGCAAAACTACTCATCTAATTTGGCTCAAATTGCTGAACGAAAATATGTGTTCATGGAAGCAACTATGCTCAAGTTTTGATACTGATCCAACAAGGTAAAATGAAAGGAATGATCAGCAATCGCTGATTACAATTGATTTCTGATAAATTACCTTTTTTAAATCTTCAGAGCATGTACTGCATTATGCCCGACGTAGGAAATGTTAATCTAAATATCTTTAAATTAATTTACTTTGAAGAAGTAGCTGGTTCTTCCTGTATCTGTATGTATGTCTACTAATTAGTCAGAGAAAGTACATGATATGGTGAGTGCAATTGGAACAATATTTATTTATTTATTTAATTTTTTAATTATTATTATTATTATTATTATTATAAATGTATGCTATTCTGCATCCATGCTTTTCTCGTTAACAGGAGATGTGTTCCGCCCATACCTGACTACTCATGTTGAAGGGACAAACAGCTATATTAATGCAGTCTATCTGCCAGTAAGTTAATAAACAGAAAACAGCAGATTCATAAAACTTACACTATAGAGACGACTGTGTTATGATGTGTAATGCACATAAGGGGCAGGAATGCACAATTGGTCTGTTAATGACAGTGCACAATTCTGTTAATGTAAATTGGCTACCACAGGAAGTATAAGTTAGCTGTCAGAATGCTACTACTACTACTACTACTACTACTACTACTACTACTACTACTACTACTACTACTACTACTACTACTACTACTACTACTACTACTACTACTACTACTACTAGTACTGCTGCTGCTGCTGCTGCTGCTGCTACTACTACTACTACTACTACTACTACTACTACCACTACTACTACTGCAGCAGCAGCAGCAGCAGCAGCAGCAGCAGCATAAACATTTCTACCCATGTTGAGAGAAGTGTTACTCGAGTATGTGGTATTGGCATTGGCTGTAACCCTATTAATATACACACTTCTTTAAGAGATATTCAAATTCTTGATAATAATGATATCAACGACCATTATCAGTATCATTATCAAAAGTAGTGCAAGTCCTTGCTTCCATTTCCATGACTCTTGTAAACGTTATTTTCCATCCAGCCTGTTCACCACATGCTACATATATTCTGCTACTGACACTGCTGTTAAAGATAGTTTTTTAATTAAGTTTATCTTCAAGATTTTAGTCATTAATTTCACACCATTCTCTTAACATATCTAGAGTTCAACGTCTAGAATGGACGGAAAAGAAGATACATAGAAAATGTTATTGCTGTCCTTGCAGGCATACATGGAGCAGAAAGCATATCTCATCACACAGATGCCCTTAGCTCATACTGTCATTGATTTCTGGAGGATGGTCTATGAACACCGATGCCATACAATAATCATGCTGAATGACTATCATCCTCAGGTATATGTTCAGCACTCAGGAATGAAGCAATTTTTGAGGCAGATGAATATCAGAATATTGCCTGCTACTCCAACATTGCTTACTCGATTTATATGATAATACCAGGGTGGGATATTGGAATTCCGCCCCAGGCGCGGATCTAAGGGGATTACCCATGAGATTCAAGTGCCACCTTTTGCTCCAAGACATATCCATAACAGATTATGTTTGCCATTTAAAGTATACCGTTCAGATACAATAACATATGAAAGGCGTACAGAATATCCTGTTTAAAAATTCGAAACTAACTTAACTGAAAGGTGTTGCTCTTCAAGGCTGTAACACCATCCAGTCAAATTTATTTCAAAGTAGTTGATAGTTTACCACTATGATTACTCTGAAAATTAGAGTGAATGCAACCTTTCATGTACTGTCATGATTACATATCCTACCATCCATGTACCGTGTACCTAAAAGGCTTCAGATTCCTGTACACGAAAGGTCAACAGTGTACCATAAGCAGAGTTTTGCTGAAATCTTTGTCATATGATGTTTGTTGGGTCATGTGTACTTGATGAAGGCTTGGATGTTTTAAAGTTTCTGTCTATTATTGTATTTCTTCTCAAAATGAAGATTTAACATTTTCCCATATCATGTCATATCTTTTGCAGGTCATATAAGACCTACCCTACCATTCAGGTACATGTGGATATTGTTGAATATAATAACATCTAGGGCATATGTATCATAAGATGAGTCACCATAGGTAATAGTTTGTTCTTTTACAATGATTTGCAAAGTTTCGAAGACAAGAATTAATTATTGTGAAAATATAAACATTTTAGACTGAAATATGGAGCCGTAAGATACCTAGACCAATAGTTCAGACTGACATGCAGGAATTGAATGGCCAAATTGACATGGTGGATGATTTCACTTATGCGGGGTCTGAAATGAAGACAAATTTTATGTAGCAATTTTTTTCGACACCTTGTAGGGCCAAGAGATCCAAGATGGCCGCCGTCGCTCATGGAAACTACAGGGAATGCCATATCTCTGGAACTACTTGACCAATTTCAATAAAGTTAGAGTCCACTTTATGTTTTTCAAATATGCCTGATCATTTGGAACAGATTTCAGGTCGACAGGAGGTCAAGCTCATGCAACAAGGCCAATGCCAGTTTTGGCCTCTCGGTGCAGATATATGAGCACATCTGGAGGTAATTGATCCGTTTTCATGATGTTAAACTCTATTATTGAGTTTTTAAACATGCCCGATCATTTGGAATATGTTTTATCTCGATAGGAGGTCAAGATCACAGAGAAAGGTCAAGGCCATTGAGACCTTGGCACAACGTTGGTTTTATTGTTAACCTTTTGCAGTTAGCTCTGTATTCACACAACATTAGAAATAAACTAAAAGACTGCATGGTGATTGCATTGGGGTTACTTCCTCACTCCAGAGTCAACATTTATACTGAATGAACATGGATTTTTCAGCTGAGGCTTATTGACAATGAGGAGGCAGCCGAGACATTTAATTCCATTAAATTCCCGTTGTACAACATTCGCTGTGTTGCACAGTACAGAAAATCATGACAGATAGATATGATATAAAATGTACCTATATGGTAGCTTGAATATGTGATGGGCATGAAAGGTAGCATTTGTTCATATAAATATCGTGTACCTGAATGGTAGGGATTATTATTTTTTAATTTGAAGAGTGATATATTTGAAGAGAATTTGACTGCGACTTTATGAAGCAATGACTCTCCTCAAACGTGTTTTCAATTTATTCAGCATGATTTTCCTCTAGCAAGTATTTTGCAATGTGTTTACGCTAATGTCTTATTTATTTGCAGGATAAAGGCATGTATTGGCCTGAAGGAAACGAGACTGTGATCGTTGGTCCGTTTATAGTGGAGAAAATATCAGAAAACGACACAGAGCTATTCAGATCACTCACCTTCCAGCTTTCTACAACATTTGTTAGTATTCTCATCTCTATAATCATATCTAACCGTGTCAAGTCTGGAATACCACATATCAAACCACTCATATATGTGAATATTTGAATATATTCTACAATCCGACCCATAACACTGGTAACAATTAGTTTGAAATTGAAATTTATACAGATTGGGCAATACTAGTAGCGGGAATCGCTAAGTATTTATTTTAGACACATTAATGGTGCTGTGGCCCAGACAATAATCCACGAGTATCGCCAATAAGCCTGCTACACGTATTACGGATCGGATTGCACAAGATATCCGAATATTTTGCAACTCATCTACCTGAATGCGCTCGTAAAATATTTGTCTATAATATAGATTCTATGGTTGAAATGAGCATTAACTCATTGGTATGAGAAATCCTTTGTACAGTAGAACATATTATGCTGGACTTTGACATTGTAGGACTAACTGGATAACAAGCTCTTGGTGCTTTCCATTCAAACTATCCCCTAAATATTCAACCTTGTTCATGTATTACTTTAAGATTGATATTCTGGAATCTGAAGGGATAACTAAACACATAGAGCTGCCTGTAGATTACCTGCTATGCAATACACAACATGGCATCATGTTTCAGAGGATTACAGGATGTTCCATGTCAGGTTACTGACGTCAATGGAAAATATTACGATCAATCCAAATGCAATTGAGAAATTATTAAATGGCTTAAAACATCAAAGGCCATGGGGCCAGACGAAATAAATCCGCGAAGACTCAAGGAACTCTCAACAGGACTTTCAGATATACTATCACATTTTTCAACAGTTCATAGACAAATGGCGTATCCCAACCGACTGGAAATCAGCAAACATCTGTCTCATATAAAAAGTGACCGTTTCTTATCAAGTAACTATAGACCAGTTTCACTCATATGAATTTGCTGTAAGATGATGTTGGAACACATCATCTGCCATGATTTAATGAGCCATTTTGAAGAGAATAACATCCTAACTCACCACAAACACGCTTTCCGTAAATTTCACAGTTGTGAAACTCAAACTAATTAATTTCCTTAGTGATTGGGCTTCATACATCGACAACCAGAAACAAGTGGGCATTTTTATTCTGGACTTTGAAAAAGCTTTCGATACCGTTCCATTTGAACCTTTGAAATATAAATTGCACAAATATTGTCTATCAAAAACATACTAAATTCAGTTGAATCATTCGTCACGGATCGCAAACAAGGTGTAATAGTCAATGGTGCTAAATCAGACGTTGCCGAAATTGTGTCTGGTTATCTCAAGCAACGGTTCTGGGATCACTACTGCTTTCAGTCCACATATACATGATATAGTTATGTAGAAAATATGAAATATTTGAAAATTTCTATGATGGTCGTGTTCTTCCGAGCCGCCATAATAACTACTTTGATATTTGTAACCGCCATTATTTGCGATTGTATTGTTCTCGCTGTCGCGCAAAGTCAATTTTAAAACCATTTTCGCAACGCTAATTAGTATCAGCATGCTGTTGCCTTCACCCCGCCACCACCCACGCCCACACCAACCCCACCCACCCCACTCCGGTGGGTGTGTGGGTGCGTGGATCTACCTGGATAACGTGCAGTAATCGTGTAGTAGGCTAGTTTGATTCCAATTGTGATAGCTCCTATGAAAGACGTGAAACGTACTGGGATAAATACAGTTATAACGATGTGACTGATACAGTAATTGTTGCTGGCGATCGCAACAACAAATTTACTTCAAATTATTTGCAAAATAATAAGCAGATAGTCAGGTGGCACTATCTAACGTTTAGAAAAAGGATTTGACTGAAAACCGTTGCTGCAACAACTTTCAACCAAAACGTTCTCAGAATAATCAGCAGGACTTTCAATCTGGTAACACTTTCTGAAGATGTTTCGAGCAATTCGTTTGATCGCCGTTACTGATAAAGCAGCAACAACTTCATTACATTCTCAGAATAATAAACACCATGTTTTCAATATGTTTATTGGTTATTGTTACAATACATTTCTCTAACCTGAACTTTTCTATTCCATATTACAGGATGGAGAACGTTCACGCTACACAGTGCGCCAGTATCAATGTAAGTTCTGGCCTGACAAGGATCTCACACCTCGTTCTTCCCTATCAATGGCTCGTCTTATGAGAGAAGTGGAAGCCTGGCAGGATGAGATGACCAATAATACGATGACAGTGCATTGCTTGTAAGCATTATACAATTATGTGCTTAGCTCGGGCTAGTGAAAGCAATCATAATAACCAATGAAATAGATGCTGATTTAACTCAGCAACATTTCCTGACAAATGAGTTTAAAACATTCAACAGCTTACCTGTTTAGTTACACTGATATTGAAGTTATGGGAACACACATTTCTGTAGTTGATCATCTTTTCCGTGTCGATCAGACCAATCAGATACAATAACTTCACAGTATTTTCTTTCCTTCACCATCACAATGGACAGATCGGATCTGTCACTCTACTATATGAGGCCATACTCAATGAACCTTTCCATTTTTAGCTATGCTCCGCCCACCTCTAGCTAAGCTCCACCCACAGTTTGCTGTGTTAGGATCGATCGATCCCTTAACGCCCTAATTATTAATTTCCTGAAAACTATGCAGGTAAGCGGTTGAATATTTTGTAACTAATTTGACTGGGTGCTGATGGCAGCAACAGCGCCCAGTCAAATTAGTTTCAAAGTATTCACCAGAATATTTATTAAATAGTAAATACATGCAATTCGTACAACAACGCAGAGTCCGTCTTCAAATATGCGTTCAAGACGTACTTATCCTCGTCATTCATGACTTCATTCATTATGATGTCATTCTACACGTCACTTAGTTGATTATGACGTCATGCGATGAATGGATAGAGTGGAAAAGTCTATTAATCCACGTGTAGCCTGGCGTCGCAATCAATGAATGATGTATCTACGCCCGTCATGAATATTGATTAGTCCGTCAAGTGTACGAATTGTACGTATTTACCATATAATATACATTTTGTTGAATATTTTGAAACTAATTTGTCATAAGCAACAACATTCTCCAGTCAAATTAGTTTTAAAATATTCAACAGGTTACCTGTGTAGTTTACCTTGCCATTAAGATTCTGGGAACTCCGGATTCAAAGTATATAAATCGATCCCAACACTTTCAAATCATGGGCTGTCCTTAGCCTAGAAATGCGGGGGGGGGGGGGTGGAGGGATAGATAGAAACTGATCTCTCCATAGCATTTCGCTTTACTGTTGCATTCCAGAAATGGCGCCGATAAGAGTGGTGTATTCTGTGTGGCCAATGCTGTCATCCGACGCCAGAAGGCTGGACAGGACGCAAATATCATGGACACAGTGAAGGAGCTGCGCATCTTCAGACCTTTCATAATAGCTAATTTCGTAAGTCTCCAAAGTATTATCACCAGTTGTTACAATGAATTGAATTTTCGTGACCAAGGTCGATCACGTTGGAAATGTAGGAGATCTCTTTAAGTACGTTTTCTCCTACAGTTTGAGCCAAATGACTTTAAACTTTGGCGGTGTCTAACGCCTTTTGGGCCCTAGCTTCATGTCAATGGACTTTGAGATGCACAATCCTAAGTAAACATTTACACCGTCGCTATTAATTACAACTTAAAGGTGTGGAGAGATGCTACATTTGCCACAGTCATATGTTGTTTAGGAATAAGTAGATTTTCTAAATAATATCTTTAATGGATCAGCAATATTTTCTACAATTGCAGAAAGGGTAACTTCCACCTGCTTTTGTGATTGCTGAATAGGCTGCATATGTACCACCCTCATAAGTTAACCAATGCCCAATTTGATTTCCAATAGCAGAATATCTTCATCCACTTTGAATAGCTCAAGGAATTGAAATCGGCTGAGGCGTTCTGGAAATATTCCCCTATAGTTAAAAATCAAATTTTCAAAATCAATCAGAGCGCTATTAGTTGTAGCTTAGAACTACGTGTACACAGACTGATGGCTATTCTCGCAAGATGGTGCCAACGTCACCATCCCTGTTAATGCAGGTTACCGGGCCGCTACTTGACCAATACCGGGCCAATACGGCCCGACAGTGGCCCAGTACCAGCCCTGTAACCTGCGTTAACAGGGATGATTCACCTTATTACAGCGCACTCAGAATTATTTGAGTAAATGTCTTCTAATTATATATATATATATATATATATATATATATATTCATTTTCTTCTAATGAGATTGGTAACATGTTTGTTCTCAATTTGAACTCTTCGTCTTTACAGGAGCAATATGAATGCTGCTATGACATCATCAGTGCGTACCAGGAGAGCTCTGCACCGTTCTTCAGCTTGTAAACATTTGTGAGATTATGTAACGTAATGTACGCTTATAATTGTTCAACCATTAACTCAGTGAAATTGACATCATCGAATGGAGGGGTCCGATCTGTCACTCGAGTATATAACGTCATGAACAAAATTCGTCAAGTGTTATCTGACATCACAACAAGTGACGTAATTCCATCATGAAGGTACTAAAGGCTGATAGTAAGCGTCAAAATTGTGTCTTTCGGTGAACTTACAACTTAATACACATTCTGTTTAATACTTTGAATCCAATTCGATTGGGATCTATTCTTGCAATATGTTTCAAAATTGATTTTAAAAATATTCAAAATTGCCTACCTGTATTGTTATGTTGAAATTGGGTTTCTGGGAAGTCAGGTTTCCTCGTGTTAAAATCGATTCAAACACATATACAGAACATGTGGGCGGAGTTTAGCTCGAAATGGGCGGGCCATAGCTAGATACGAGTCCCTCTATTTCTTGATGAAAAACACCAGCTGTAGTATTAAAGACTGATACATGTTTAATTGGATAAGCAATATCTGTGTAGATAATTTCATATACAATCTTGGCATTAAACACAATTTATACCATTGTATTACTAAATCGCTAATAAATTCAATGCGTCGCTGAAAGTACTACCAGAGATATAGAACAAATTTGCTTAATTAACGGATCACTATTCTATATCTCTGCTGGTAGTAGTAGTCGTAGTAGTAGTAGTAGTAGTAGTAGTAGTAGTAGTAGTAGTAGTAGTAGTAGTAGTAGTAGTAGTAGTAGTAGTAGTAGTAGTAGTAGTAGTAGTAGTAGTAGTAGTATGAAACAGCTACCCGAGCGACGCTTGTATACATTCCAATTTTCCGATTTCAAGTTTATTCGGTAACTTAATCTGAAGTGTACGAAGCATATATACATGAAATATTCATATAACAACAATGCTATATAGGGGGCCTGCAGCTTAGTAACATATCTGCAAGCGGCTACATTGTTATTGTGTAGAGAGGAAACACGAGTATTCCATAATATCCATATATCCAGGGACGGCGGAATCATATTGATATTGGCCCGATCATAGACAAGCTAATCCAGACCGGGTGGGGTGGGTGCGAGAGTACCCACCCCCCGGGGGATTTTGAAATCTAGATGTTCGCAGATGGCTTTTCGCGCATTTCTGGAGGTAAATAGAGGCATTCAATTGGCCCAATTTTTCTATTTTGGTCAAATTTTTTCAGAGAACATCTACATGACGTAAGTCCGAATAACATAAATTTGTAAAAATAATATTGTTGAAAATCACCAATATTTATAATTAGAAGAAATTTTGTTATTAATCAATTTATCATGCTTTCCCATACCCTTGGTGGCTTTCCTAACAAAAGGAATAGCAAAGTAACATTTTCTAATGATATTTACTGCCAGATTTTTCAGAACATATGAATTGAATGACAACTTGGCGTTAATTAATTTAAAAAAGATATTGTGTTAACTGTGATCAACATTTGGGGTGGTGCCGTGGGCGTAGAAGAATCGGCTAGATTGCTTCTCAGTCTCATTTCGAAGCATACGTTGCTAATAGAGATGGCAGAAACAATTGAACCTGAGTCTGTGAATATTTATTTCAGTGATTTAACTTTTTTCAAAGGTGGTTGGGCGGGTGGGGGTCGTTTGGACCCAATGACTACCAACACCACCACCACCTCAGCCCTTCCTCTAGTGACGCCTATGAAAAACGTTTATATTCGAACGTCACCAGGCCATTACGGTATTTTACAACTTTAAATTAGCCAATAAGACAGAATACTTTCCATATCATAAATGATATACATCAATAACGATATAAATTTAGTAATATAGCGTCCCTCCTGGAATTGCAGCTGAGGTGGGTGTATCCTGGGGGAAACCCCATCCCCCCAATAAATATTTACAATCTAGATATTACATTCCTGCATATCTGGATGAAAATGTCATCTCACTGACCTTCAAATGGCTGCCAAATTATAGTTTTCAGTTAACCTGCAGGTCCACACTATCTGTGCAGTTCTAGTAAACATGTCCAGTTCTAGTAAACATAATGTACGATTCTAAATTTCTAAAATATATGTGTTTATTGCTGATTACAATACAAATAACGAGGTGACAAGTAACAGAGATCCAATCACTTTGAAAAGCGTGAACATATTACACCATATAACGGCGACATAAGAGTATTAAGGTAAGGGAGTGGACGGTCACTAAATTACCACCCACACCTACCTACCCTCAATTCGACCCCATTTCCTGCTCGCTTTGATCGTATGCAGTATGAAATTCCGTGTCGAGTATTATATTCTAATAGAGGGCGCCAACCTTGTAAAATCTGTATGCTTTCAGAGGGATCTCCAGCATTTTAGAGGGAAATATGATATGGGCTGTCAGATGGTTGTCAAATTATTCTAGTTCGCGAAGGGTGCAGTGGGGGCTGAGTTGATACCATCCATCATTTGCCGCCCTGGCATGGACATGTTCAACTTTTTCACACTAGAGGACACTTATCCTGGGACGGGGTGGGTGACGGTGGTGCTGGTGGCAGGACAGTTATCTGGCTCTGACAAACAAAAATTATGTTGTGTCCTAATACTGATGCTGCTACCGCTGCTACTGCTGTTTCTGGTTAAAAATTGTCAAAGATCAATGGTCTTTGATCTTACCTTTTTTTGAAAACCTGTCTAGAACTGAAATTCCGCCGCCTATGAATACAATTACAGTCATTTTATGCGCATCATTGCGTATAGATGACGGTGCTGTATTCAACACAAGAATAGCTTTTCTGTTTTTGAGATGAAACCAGAAACACACGTTAGAATGTTATTTGCCTGGACAATCTAGGCAGTATCTCGTGCTGTTCTAGCATTCATCACATTTAGTAATGGATGGATCGATCTCTTGTTATGTTACGACCATCTCCAGATAAGCCCCTCCCACCTTTAAGCATACTTTGAATCAGGATTTCCCTGAATATCACTCTCAAGATAATGGACTTTTCTAAGTCCACCCATCCATCATACAACGCCATAATCAACTACGTGACATGTAGGATGACTTCATAATCATGATTTCATGAATGATTCGAAATGGTCCTTCTTTAACGCTTAATAGTCCAACACGTTGTACGAATTGTATGTATTTGCTATTTAATAAATAGTCTGTTGAATTTTTGAAACTAATTTAACTGGACGCGGTTGCTGCCATAGGCAGCAACAGCGCCCAGTCAAATTAGTTTAAAAAATATTCAACAGCCTACCTGTATAGTTTTCTGGAAATTAATAGTGAGTGAGTTCAGGGGTCAATCGATCCCCACATGAGTGAGGTATGGGTGGAGCTTAGCTAGTGATGGGCGGAGCATAACTAAACGTGGAAAGGTAAATTATAGGGCAGCAACAACTCCCAGTCAAACTAGTTTCAAAATATTCCACATAATATTTATTAAAGTGTAAATTCATCAAAGATATGCAATTCGTACACTTCATAACGGACCTGTCGATTTTCATGTCGGAGATACACGCCATAATGATTGTGACGTCAGATACGTGAGTGACAGATCGCATCCCTCCAGTTTACAGGGTTATGGCAATTATGTTGACTTTCTCCCAAATTAAATTATATAGTCGTATGGTTATTTACTAATGGCTGTCACACATGTACATACGGTTTTATAAAATATAACTTTATTTCTAAATTATACAATAGCTTAGAAATGTTATTTTCATAACTCGCTTATATTGTGAGATTCATCGCAATCGTCTGAAGCTGTAATATTTGCTATTTCGAAATCATGTAACCCCTACCACTCTGATGTCAATAGTCTCTCTTACCGTGCCAATAGCTAAACCACTGGTGTACATTTTTCAACAATTTTGGTGGATGTCGTAGACAGCAACATATTTAACCAAATTTATTGAAAATGAACACCAGTTCATCTTATAATTTAATTTGAAATTTAAAAAATTTGACATCGAAATGGTAAGGGCCAACAGAGTAGATGCAATATATAATATAATTAACAGTATACACCAATGCTATTAAAGAAATGGTCCACAAGTTATGTTGACCCACTGTTTCATTCCTACCATATCCCTACCGCATAATAATTGTATAGCAACCAAATTGCCTGAATATTCTATCGTTTTATTATATACAGATATATACAACATATACTCTATCAATGTATTGGTGTCATAAGTCTAGCTTCGACCATGCATAAAATTTAAAGACGAAAATAGAACTTCAAGCTTTTAATGTAAAAGAATAGTACGAATATAAATGTATTATTAGTGAAAAATTATTATGACCCTTGTTCAGTGTGTCCTCGAACACACTAAATAAAGAGTACTGCGCAAAAGCTGTGAAGAAAGCATTTCATTTCCGATAAATAATTTGTTGCCATTGTTAAGATACTTTAATAATTAACTTGTTTACCCCCGAATTCAGAGAATCGCAACTTCTCTATGCAGCTAACATTTTGAATAGCTTGCCATTAATCTGACAGGAACCTGTTTCTGCCACATGCAGGCACAGCTTCCGTCAAAATAGTTTCAACATATGCAACGGATTAGTTATTAAATTGTAAAGGATTGTGGTCAATCTAAAAATAGAGGTGTTGCTTCGTCAAGAATACACCTCTAATGAAATGACGGGCCATCTTATTACGTCATCACTACGACTAGACTGTTACACATACTCCACTTCGGAGACCAGACAGCACGGGATCCGGTCTATCTCCGTAGCGGACTGTAAAAGCAACACTGGATCGTGTTGATTTTGACATCATCTTTACCTCTGTATCACTAGCTTGGTACAGACATTAAAATCGACTCGATCCATATCAGCATCCGCGCAAATTCTTGACCTCATTTTGTGTGCGACAAATTAGAATTTTACGACGAATTCAGAGGGACTATTTTTCTGTTAACTATTTGTCATACAGACCACAGTAGGCTTTATATCATCTCGGTTTACGTGGCATCATATTATCTAGTATGAAGAGAGTAGTTCCCGTGTCATTTCAATTCTCTGTACCACCATATTATGGTGAAAATCACTCCGCCAATGGCTACTCAATACATACGAGATAATTTTCTCGATCTCGTATCGAAGATCTCGCGAGATATGAATGGGTTTGTGCTGTCTTAATCTGTGTTCTCACTAGAGAGTTAATCGGGAATAACGCCATACTTCAGCATGGCGTTATTCCGGATTAAGTCTCTAGCGAGAACACGGCCTTAGGACGTGTTCTCACTAGAGACGCAACCGGCGTAAAACAGTACTGAGGTAGGGGGTTATTCCCGAGTAACTCTTCAGTGAGAACACGGCCTTAGTATTTAGTGTTCAACAGCAAATCAACGGATAACAATTTCAATGAGCAAAAACTCTTGACTTGCGCATTATTTCGAAAAGAGTTTGACTGAAAGTTGCTAATGGCTTAGTCACCAACAACTTTCAATCAATATTATTTACAAAATATTTAGCCGGTCCAGAGATATAACTCTTCGAATAGGCCTGGTGTCTGCAAAACCTCGTTGTTTAGATGGTCACGAATTCACATGTACAAAATATTCCAAAGAAGCTGTTATATTTTTTGAAACTTTTTTGATTGAGAACTTGTTGATCTGCTATAGGAATATAGGGACTAAAAGGAACAACAACAACAACAACAACAACAACAACAACAACAACAACAACAACAACAACATTTCATATGTTTCTCAATTTATAGAAGTAGTTGTTTAGGTATCTGCTGTTTAATTATTTATTGTATTTAATGCACGCTGTATAAGCTTATGACGCCATAATTAGATCTTCTGTTGGTGAATTGTGTGCCATTTAGAAATACGAGCTATATTTCTAAAATGTATATAGATATTTAATGATACTAGGCCTTCATACTATTGTTATTATTTGTGTTCTTTTGGCTTTCTTTCGCTTTTCTGAGATGATGAGTCCTGGAAATTTCGTTGATCAATTAAATCAGCCTGTCTAAGACGGCCCCTTTAGGGCGCACACATGCTATTTGTATTACATCACCCTTTGAGGGTTAAGATTTTGAAAAGGCAATTTACATTTTTCTTCAACGAAAGTTCATTTGCAGGCCAAGGTAAGAGTATTTTTGCGAATTTATCAAGACCACTGCAGATGCCGGGTAAAACCCAGTTTGAGCATTAAATGGTTAATTGTCAAGATATTCGAAGGGCTTATCAGTGTCTATTTGTGGACCAAGAGAAGACTATTTTTGCAAATTTACCACTGGACTGACTGGCTCGGCAACCGAGCCAGTCATTCCAGTGGTAAATTTACAAAAATAGCCATCTTTTAGCCTGCGAATAGACATTCCTGACGACCACTACAGATGCCAGTTTGGCTGGGTTATGTTGATACATGAGGGATTAAGCCCAGTAAAATATTACATTATGAGAAACGTCGTCTCGGATGATTAGAAAAATCTACCATATATGTTATATTTACCGTTATTGGCTATTGGTGCTTCTGTCTTATCTATTTTCCCTGTTATTTGACTATATTGAAAATATATTAATGTATGCGATTATAGAGAATTCTAACACACGTTTGTTTACAATAAAATATGTGGTAACTTTTGATTTGATTTTATCTTATCATACATCTACCTATATCAATACTGTCTTATTTCCGTGTGAATGAATTGTAAGGAAACGAAATAGCATGTATATAAGGATATAGCTAGGAAGATTGACGACTGTGCATGCTTGCATATAGTTACATCCCTGAATATCAACTGTAGTATATATCAAGAACAATACAAATATATACAACTTTTTAAGATTTTCTAAATCCATAATATGTTCTGAATTTGGGTTTGACCTACACATCAGAACCAATGATTGAAAAACTGACAGAAGTGTAAACACATTCCTTGTTTTAAATTCGAGTCAGATCGGATCGGCGGTTTTTGTAATATCAATAGATATGGAATTTGATCAGCTCTGGATTCCATCTTTTGACTCCAGTTCAGGCCTAAGGCTGGAAGTCGTAGTTTATATTATCACCCTTTCCTGTATGACAATCTGAGATAAAATCGGATCCGCATAGGCGCCTAGTAGCTACACATGCTCGCACACACACAATGGGCCGTTTCAGTTTTAACTATGCCTCACCCATCTCTAGCTAGGCTCCACCCACACCTCGATCGTGTTGGGATCGATAGATCTCCGAACGCCCTGACTATCAATTTCCAAAAAACTATACACGTTAGCTCTTAAATACGTTGAGACTTATTTGACTGGGTGCTGTTGCTGTATATGACAGCACCAACGGCCAGTCAAATTAGTTTCAAAATATTCAACAGAATGTTTATTAAATGGTAAAGACATACAATTCATACACCGTGCCCATTAATCGTTAAAGACGGACTATCTCGAATCACTCATGACGTTATGATTATGACGTCATTCTACACGTCACCTAGTTGATTATGACGTCATATGATGGCTGGATAGACGTGGAAATGTCTATGCCATATACCCTTAAAATAATGGACAAGGACAATGAATAAATGGACTACTTAATAGCTTATCATTAATAATGTAAAGACAACTTAATTTATATTATAACCGTTTCATGAATTTCACTAGTTATAAACAAACTGATGATAATATTCTCCATCAGTACATGTATATGATACGGGTTACTTGAAGTTTGAATATGTCTGAAAGTTCTCAAGGTATGTGATCACTGCATCATGACAGAACTGATATTGGGTCTGTAAATAATAATAATAATAATAATACTACTACTACTACTACTACTACTACTACTACTACTACTACTACTACTACTACTACTACTACTACTACTACTACTACTACTACTACTACTACTACTACTACCACCACCACCACCACTACTACTACTACTACTACTACTACTAATAATAATAATAATAATAGAACACAGTGAACAAGTGCGTGAGCGCGTGCGTGTGCGCGTGCGTGCACGCATGCGTGCGTCTGCCGGCAGATTTATCTTAGAAACCCACCACATTGATCCGAATTGTCTCTAATTTTAACAGAGGAAATGTTGTTAACGTGAAGTATTATTTTCAAACAAATGAAGCGCGCGTGGGTGAGTGCATGCGTGCATGCATGTGTGCATACGCGTGTTGATCACATCACGAAGTACGTGAGCAATATATAATCCTAATATAACTAAGATAACGGACCATTCCAGTTTTAACTATGCCCCACCCATCACTAGTTAATCTCCACCCACACCTCGCGCGTGTTGGGTCGATCGATTCCTGGACGCCTTGACTATCAACTTCTAGAAAACTATGCAGGTAAGCTGTTGAATATTTTGAAACTTATTTCACTGGGTACTGTTGCTTCCTAGGGCAGCAACAACGCCCAGTCAAATTGCTTTCAAAATATGTAACAGAATATTTATTAAATAATAAAGACATACAATTCGTACACCAACGCTTAGTCCGTCTTCAATTTCGTATTCGTGACATACGTATCTATGCCATTCATGACGTCATTGATTATGGCAACATCCTTCACGTCACGTAGTTGATTATGACGTTATATGATGGATGGATTAAAAAAAGTTAGTACGCATACATAAACTAGTGCTAACTGATCTGCTCATTAAATAATATTAAAAAGTATGTGTGTAATTCTCCAGTCCACTATACACGATCTGATTACTTTCCTCCATCAAATATGAATACAACAGCTATAAATTGAATTGCGCTCACCAAGCCAGCTATGATCTGTGGTCGATGGATGCGCAACTGTTTGATTGATTGTGAAATATTGACATCCTGTTCGATCTTCATTCTCTCGATAACAGTGCTAATTGTACAATAGACGCCACTTCGTTGCACTCCATTCCTGCAGCGTGATTAAAAACGTTAGTCGGTTATATTTTTGATTTAATAAAGCAGTAGTAGCAGCAGCAGCAGCAGCAGCAGCAGCAGCAGCAGCAGCAGCAGCAGCAGCAGCAGCAGCAGCAGCAGCAGCAGTAGTAGTATTAGTAGTAGTAGTAGTAGTAGTAGTAGTAGTAGTAGTAGTAGTAGTAGTAGTAGTGGTAGTAGTAGTAGTAGTAGTAGTAGTGGTAGTGGTAGTAGTAGTAGTAGTAGTAGTAGTAGTAGTAGTAGTAGTAGTAGTGGTAGTAGTAGTAGTAGTAGTAGTAGTAGTAGTAGTAGTAGTAGTAGTGGTAGTAGTAGTAGTAGTAGTAGTAGTAGTAGTAGTAGTAGTAGTAGTAGTAGTAGTAGTAGTAGTAGTAGTAGTAGTAGTAGTAGTCGTAGTAGTAGTAGTCGAAGTGAACGCACGCGTTTATTTAGCTCTGCAGTTGCTGCCCGAATTTGCTAGTTTCTAGCGCGATTTTGTAGATGCATTCTATACATATATTTCGTAGTAGTATTTCCTTTCAAGCTTTATGTTTAATTTGTAAATTCTTGTCTTGGTTGGAGCGCATTTTGTGTCTCCATTTTCTAAAGGCATTCATCTTAGCTGGCGGTTTCCGCCATTTAATAGGGCTCCTCTTACTATTAATGCAATACATTTCTCCCCGCGCCAGTCTGCTATTTCTATAGTTCGTTGGCTAGCGTATTATATTTGGCAAGATCGCTTGAGTGAGTGGATTTAATTCCTTTGTCATTTGTAAGCGCAAGCCTGGTTCTTTAATTATATAAATCTTTATAGTCAGTTGGCTGTCCCCGGTCAACTCGAACAGACTAACAAATATATGACTGTACTATCTATTCATATATTTGTTAGTATACTTTAATCGGCTAGGTGTTAGTGAACCACTTAGAAAGTGGTTCAAACTAACAAATATACGACTGTACTCTCTATTCGTATATTTGTTGGTAGACGTCAGGGTTTCAAAAGGGGACACTATTTATTTAGTGTTTAGCTCTTTCCCTGACGTCTTGGTGTTATATAAGTATATATTTATATTATATTGTGTAGCAGTATGGGTTTCCTCCTTTTATAAACCACCATGGCAACCTATAAGCGTACCCTAAGCCTTAAAATAACAACTAAGGGGTGGGGTGTCACGGCTATCGACGTGTATCATGGGTTAAAGGACGTCATTGGCGCGGGACCTGCTACTTTGCAGGGGCTTATCAATGTTACTAAAACTGTATGGAATGTAACAGTGTCAAATGAGGGGGTCAAGGAAAAGCTTCTGGAAGATGTTCTTATTGTAAAAGGCGAAGTTTGTAACGTAGAGGATATCGAGTCAGATAGGTTGCTAGTGAAGATGAAAGTTCCACTAGAAATTCCAGATGACAGAATCATGTGTGAACTCAAGAAGTATGGCAAAGTGCAAAAGATTGAACGGGAAACGTATCCCTTTGACAGAACGATAGAAAACGGTGTAAGACGTATCTGGTTTGATAAAGTTGATAGCCCTTTACCAAGCAGATTGACGCTTGATGGCAGCTTTGTCCTGCCCTTATGGTATAGAGGGCAAAGTAAAGAATGCCGGATCTGCCTAAGTACTGACCATTTGGCAACAGATTGTCTCAATCGAAACAAATGTTTGCTCTGTGGTTCAGTTGACCATTTTAAATGGCGCTGTCCAAAAAATCAAAACAAGCCCTCAGTATCAGGAGATAATAGCCCATTAAAGGATGCAACTGAGTCAAATGCTTCTGAAGCAACCGCTACGGAAGCTGTTGTTGTGGTTCATGCCACTGTAAATGACACAAACAAATCATCAAATCCTGTTAAACTAACTACAGTTGATGAAATTCAAGTATTAGAGGAGGGTATAACCTTAAGTCAAGAAAATAATCAAAATGCAGTGGAGCCAAACGTGGCTGTAAAAGACACGCAGGAAAATGATGATCTTACAGAAGAGCCAGTTTACAATTTCTTAGAAGATGAATTAAAATTAGGACAGGAAAAGTTTAGGACTCAGAAGACGGAAAGTTCAGTCGATTTTCCGCTAAGCCCACTTAATTTAAGTCAGCTTGAAGATATGGTAAATGACGCTCCTGCCAAATGTTACTTAAGTAGCAATAAGCGTCATAAAGAAGACAATAGCTCAGAATCTGAGATTGAAGTGAATGTATGGATGATGATACAACGTCAGTTGCAGAATCAGATGTGTCCATTCAAACACAGAGTTCACAGATGAATGTTGAAATGGTAATGTACCGATCAGAAGAGGGTGAAGTGTTAGTGCCATATGTAACTGCGAGAGGCGTGAAATATCGTCTACTGCGCCATGATTCTGATATTTCCAAATATGAATATTTGTCTGTGTTAGAACTAGGAAATATTGAATTCGCCGGAAAAATTAGGTAAATGGTCTAAGAAACGAGCTAAAAAACCCAAATCAAGTTAATCTAATGATGGCGGTTGTAAACATCATTTTAAAAATTATGATTATCTGCACTATCAATTGCAGAGGATTAAATACCGAATTCAAGCAGCGCCACTTGCTTGAAGAATTAGCAGATAGAGCTGATATTGCTTTTCTACAAGAGACCAAAATTAAAAAAACTGAAGTGTATGAATCTCTCAAAGATATTTAATAAGGGCAGATTTTTTTTTCTTTATCACGAGATAATAGTGCGGGAGTGGCCATTCTTATCCTGCCCCGCTGTCTCAACTATGTTGACGTTATATCGTCGTCATCAGCTACAAATGGACGATGGATTTGTGTATTAATTGATGTACTAAACACAAGTTTAAATTTGATGTGCTTTTATGCACCTACCTCTCATCAATTGCGCCGTGAATTTCTAAATGATGTTTCCACAATAATTCAAGACAGAACGCCTGAAAACCTAATTATGGGCGGTGAATTTAATTGCATATTAGATGAGGCTAAAGACAGAAACTCTAGGTCTAATTTTAATGACACATCGCATAATATTTTGAAACACATTTGTGAAAATAAAAGCTTTTTAGACACTTATCGGATTGAAAATCCAGAAGGCCAGGAATTTACTTGGTTTTCAACCAATGGAAGGTTAGCTTTAATGTTAGACAGGATCTATGTAGAACGTTCATTGAAAGGTTACATGTGTAAAACTAACATAAAACCAGTAACTTTCTCTGATCACAATATGTTTTCCATCACATTAGACAATGCTGAGTGGGTCAAACGAGGAGATGGATTTTGGAAACTTAATGTAGCATTGCTACGAGATAGTTGCTATCGCAAATGTGTTGAAAGTTGTTGGAGGCATTGGGATGAAAGAAGAGGTTCGTATGAATGTATAACAGACTGGTGGGAAGATGCTAAATCAGACCTGAAATATATTTCAAGGCAGTATTCCATCAGGAAAGCACGTGAAATACGAAAGCGTAAAAAGGCGCTTCAGAGGTCGTTGTGTAAAATTAATAAGAAAATTAATGATGGGGAATATAATTATTACGAACTATTAGTTAAACTAAAAGGTAGACTAAATGAAATAGAGCAATATCAGTTTGATGGCGCCAAAATGAGGTCAAGAGCACAAATGCACACCGAGGGCGAAAAGCCTACACGTTACTTTTGTAACTTGGAAAAAGTAAGAGGTATAGAGAAATTAATGCGCTCACTGAAAACTAATGATGGAGTATCAGTGTGCTCAAATGCAGAAATGATGGACACAGTATCCGAATTTTACAAATCATTGTATAAATCTGAGGGAAGCGATGAAACTGCAACTAGAGATGTTTTAGCTAATATAAGGAAAGGAGTTCCAGATTGATGTCGCGAAAGCTGTGACCAATCAATAATAATTGATGATTTGACAAAATCCCTCAAAGGTATGAAGTTAGAAAAGTCTCCTGGATGTGACGGACTTCCAGTTGAATTTTATCAACCATTCTGGCACATATTTGGGCCAGTATTAGAAGAAATAGCAACCAGCATTTTTAAGCAAGGACATCTCCCTCCATCGATGGCCCAAGCATATGTTCGGCTTATACACAAGAGAGGTGACAGAAATAAAATACAGAATTATAGACCAATCTCCCTACTCTGTATAGATTATAAGATTATTGCTCTGGCACTAACATTAAAACTTGGCGGAGTCCTAGGCGAAGTCATTGATGATGATCAAACCTGCTCTGTGCCAGGAAGATCAATATTAAACAACACTTTGCTTATACGGGACCTTATTCAATTAGTTCATCCAAGAGACACACCTGCAAGAAGGAAAACCGTTTAAGATCAGAGGTTACCAGATTTTCCAGTGTGATCGAAGAGGAAGAAAGAAAGACGGGGTGATCACCTTGGTCCGAAACAGCGTGAACGCCAGCCAGATCAAAACCGTTATGGAAGAGGCAGAATATATCAAGATCAAGGTAACAACCAGCATCCCTGTGATTGACATTGTCAATTATTACTGCCCTAATGACAAGAATCTCTCACTTGACACAATCCAGGTCCGGACTGCCACTTCCTCATTGCGGGAGACTTTAATAGCCAGTCCCAGAGCTGGGGATACAGAACACTTGTTAAACGAGGAGAAGACATTGATGCATGGCAAGATGAAAAGCACCTTTTACTTGTCAACGATACCACAGATCAGCCTACCTTCTACTCGCGCCAGTGGCACTCGACAACAACGCCGGACTTGGCATTTTGTACAGAAGACATTCACAGAAACCTCAGTAGAGTGGTCGGATCGCAGTTAGGAGGAAGCGACCACCACCCAGTCCTCCTCTCTCTTTCTGGAAGTATTTCGACAAGTTCACCTCAACATCCAAGGTGGAACTACAAAAAGGCAAATTGGAGTCTGCTCGGCATTCGTTCCAATGAGCTTACCCAAAATATAGTAGTAGAAGGGAGAGCAGCACATGATAAACTAGACAAGGCCAGAGAAGATGCAAAGGGTAATCCCTGTCATGAAAACCACTTCACGCTACAACAAACTAAAGCCACGTGTCTAAAGACCAAGCTGGAGGCCAAAAGAAGAAGCTGGAGGGAAAAGACGGCAGGGTTTAATTTAGAGAGAGAGACACCACAAAGCTATGGGGACTGACTAAAGCACTGAATGATGAGGGTGTCGGGGGAGAGAAGATTGCTCTTGAAGAAGATGGACAAACACTGACAGGAAAGATGGCTGCAGATGCCTTTGCGAAGGCATATGTAAAAGAAAGCAACATTTCTATACCACGAATGCATCAAAAAGATGTTAGAAAGGAGCAAAAGGAAAGAACAGACACTAACACTCACGATGCAATGAAAGTTGACATTAGTTTAGCAGAACATCAAGTACTGGTCGCGTCGCAAATATTAATGAAGATATGATGGAAGTAGTTTTATAAATCATTCTATACTTCTGACGAGAGCAATGTTATGACAACTTCAATCTTCCTAAATAATAGAGAGAGCATGTTGCCAGATGCATCTCGCGAAAGCTGTGATACATCTTTATCATTAGATAACTTGTCCATGTCTCTGCAAGACATGCATTTTATCGCACATTTTGGCATTTACTTGGTTCTCCATTTCATCAGGTGGTAAAGGAGATTTTTGAAAATGGTCATCTTGTTCCAACAATGTCTCAAGCATATTTCCGCATTTTATACAAGAGGGGTGAGAGGTAAGATTTGAGAAATTACCGACCTATATCTCTACTGTGCGGAGGTTATTGACCCAGACCACACTAGTGGGATTCCAGGAAGAAGTATTTTTTACAAATGCTTTCCTTATAAGACATTTGATTATCTCAGTTGAAATAGATCAAATCCAAGCAGCCATTATTGGGCTTGATGATGAAAAGGCACTCAACCGCCTTAAAAGGAATTTCCTTTTTGAAACATTGAAATGTATTGGATTAGGAGAAAATTGTGTAAAATGGGTAAAGATATTGTATACCAATGTTAACAGCAGATACTTGGTGAACAACTGTTTAGCTGAACCCGTAAACTGAGCGCTTTCACCTCTCTTTTTTGTGTTTGCAATGGAAACCCTAGGGGCAACGTTGAGACACGTACAGGAATAGTTGTACCTGGTATTACGAAACCATAAACAGTTTCGCAGTACTCGGATGACACTACTGATTTTGTTGGGCAGAATAAAGACTTTCCCTCACTTGTTAATATATTACACAATTTCTGGACAGCATCTGGCCTCAAAATCAACAGAGATAAAACTGTCGGGATATTTCCTGGTCCATGGCGTACCAGAACAGACCAACCTATGGGTATTAAATGGTCAGATGATCATATAAAGATTTTATGTTTATATTTCAGTAGGAAAATGGATGCTTTGTTAAACTTGACACATCGGCTTAGTAAACTCAAGAAAAAGTTTGCCGGATGGAAACATCGTCATTTTTTTTTTGGGTAGAACTTTTGTGGGTATCAATATGATAATGGCAGGTTTGTGGTACACAGCCTCAGTCATTCCCATGCCGAGAAATGTAGAAAAAGAGATCAGACAGTTAATCCTTTCGTATCTGTGGGAAGATAAAACAAATCTCGTATCTCAAGCAGTTTATAATAATGAGAAACTTAAGGGTGAGCTGGGTTTGGTTCACATTCCGACCAAATGCACATCATTAAGGCTACAATTCTTAAATGACATACTTTACTCTCAGGCTAGTTGGTCGAACGTTTTACGGAAATTGCTTATGAAATATATAGGTTCGTTTGATGTAGGCTATATATTTTTCTCAAATACAACGCCACCAAATGTCTCCACAATTCCGGAGGTTTACCAAGAGCAGCGAAAGGCTCTAAGCATGTTCTCAAAAGAAACTCTATCATCAACAGTTTGGGAACATGCTATGTGCCAGCTTTTGTGGAAAAGTAACCTTATTCGGCTAGAGAGCAAGGCACTTTACTTCCGATCATTAGCATGCACTGGACTTAAGTTTTTATCAGATTTGGTTAATTCAGACACGTGTTTGACTTTCTACCCTAGACCTATCAGCTAAATATACGTTATGGAACATTAATATCAAGAGATTGGCAACACAAAGCAAGCAATCAGTTCTAGTGGAGTGGTTCAATTTGCCTACTTCCAAAGATGGTGAAGGTGTTTTCCCTCCAATTTTAATTTACAATATCGATATTTTTAAATGCCATATCACTTCTCGTAATTGGTATCGATTTCTGATCCAAAAACATGCCAACCAAGCAAAGGCCATTGATAAATGGAACAAAAGAGAATAGGAGCCCTTACATTGGGATATGTTTGGAAAGGATTAGATTTGGCATTTTTGCCTATTAAGGCACAGGATGTAGCTTGGCGACTCCTTCATTGTAGGCTGTGGGTTGGCCATTTGCTACAAGAGTAACATGTTACGACCAGAAACCAATGCTTCTTTTGCACAATGGGAGAAGAAACGTGTGAACATTTTTTCGTAAATTGTGAAAAGGCTAAAAGATTTTGGAAATACATCGAGGAAATTATATTGTTATTTGTGATCCCTTCTGTAAAGATAGATGCGGTTATAATTCTGTTTAGAAATATCTCGATTGTCAAAAGACATATGACGAATCAAATACCATCTTTAAAAGCGATATTTCGAGCATTATTGGTGCAATTGCTTCAAGGTGAACTTTACATGTTCACACAGAAAATGCAAACATAAATTCAAAGATATCGGGTGTGCTAATAATATAGTAGAGATAATGCCAACTAATTCTATAATATTAAAGTTGTTGAATTTTGGATAAATATAATGATACGTCTTAAATGATATTTACCTAGTTTTTAAGTGAAGTATAAATTTGTTTTAAGATTTTTAAACGGCATTAAATATATATATATATATATATATATATATATATATATATATATATATATATATATATATATATATATATATATATATATATATATATATATATATATATATATATATATATATATATATATATATATATATATATATATATTAGGGGTGTGCATTTGGAGTAATACAAGTACACGTGTACACGTTAGTTTTAACGAACGTGTGCACGTGTTCACATATTTGCCATTCTGCTGCAAAAATATGATATCGATTATCCATTATTAAGTGTAGAGGTGTGGCATATGGTGAGGTTGGAAAATAAAATAACGATTTATTAACACCCCCACCCACACACCCTTGTGTCAACAACGCATCAAAGCACTCAAAACACCATATTACGGTTAATTTGACACAAGATTGCGCAACTTGTCTATCGACTATTCAGCAAAATTCCGATTTGACCCCTGTCTGGGACAGATCAATATCAAGCAACAGTGATTCACCCTTTGATACTCAAGATTGGCTAAGAAAAATCGAAATTTATCATTACTGAAAGTCCGTAAGGAATTTGCGGGCAAAGGCGAGGTAACCTTTTGAAAATGTACCACTAGAAAAACAGGCTCGCTCGGTGGGTCAGTCATTGCAGCGATAAATTTACAAAAAATAGTCCTCTCTCGAAGTGCATATAGCCTTTCAATAATGACATATTCCTCAAGATAACTATAAAAAACAGTTTTGCTCAGCTTGACCAGTACTGAGTTGATCAAAGACTGGCGGCGCTCAGTCCACTCTGAGCTTAGATAAGTACCACGCACCACGGCATTCTTAGTGATAATCTGTGTTGATAAGATCACGCTTGAACGCTCAACAGTAATTCACACCTATGTGTTCTCATAAGGAGTGATGTTTATTCAAGGAATATGCGCAGATAATTAGTTAATCCCGTTGACTCTCCTAAGTTGTTTAAGAAAATTTAAATTTTCTCATAAAAATCCCCATGAGCAGACCAAGAGATAATTGTTTTTGAAAGTTTAGCATAGCAATGACTGACAGTAGTAACATTTCAAAATCTGTTTCCTATTGGTCTGCAAATTTACATTTCTCAAAACCTCTGTAGGAGCCGTGTTTTGGCAGGCTTGAGTGTTAAAGGGTTAATTCGGGTTAATTCGGAAATTTGACAGACTTGACAGATAGAGAGCGTAACGGTAAATACGGAGAATTAATCTGTCAACAAATATATCATTTTCTGAGGGCTATCTTACATATTTCACATAAATATGTACATTTTTATAATTTTTTCCTGTGTACACGTTTACGAGTTTTATAACCGTGTACATGTCACCTGAACGTATACACGTGTACACGTGCCAAACCCTAATATATATATATATATATATATATATATATATATATATATATATATATATATATATATATATATATATATATATATATATACTCTAGACTGACACATGACTATTAGGTTTTAAATCTTATCTTTTTGGTGTTTTTGTGTTTGTGTAGTAGTAGTAGTAGTAGTAGTAGTAGTAGTAGTAGTAGTAGTAGTAGTAGTAGTAGTAGTAGTACCTGAGTTCAACACGTTTCTGTGGCTCTGCTATTAACGCCAGTTTTAGACGATTTCTACTGCTACTTATGATTTATTTTTATGTCTGTCTTTTGCCGAACTGTACATATGTTAGTGTTGTGGTTTTGTTTTTTTGAATTTGTTTTGCGTGAGGTCGCATTTTGCTGTGATATTTTTCAGCATTTGCTCCTCCAGCTAGCTTGTGGTGGCCATTCGCTGGTCCCCACAGCGTCGTCTTGTTCGTCTCTCGTTCTGTATTGTCCAAATTTAGTTGATACTGGTTCATTCGTCCCATTATTTCAGTAACACCTCTTTTACAGTTGGCGTGTTTTCGCGTCAGCTGTCGAGAGTGTTATCTTTACCTGCTCGCCAGGCGCTCGTGCATTTTATTAAGCGTTGTACTGCGGCCGTTTTGACCTAATGTTTTGAATTATGTCAAGTTGGTATAAGCAGTTATTAAGCCTTCGCTTGGTAACTCGTGGATGGAATGTGGCAGCCGTTGACGTATATCACGGCTTAAAAGATATCATCGGCGCTCGGCAGCATGTGTTGAAGGGGCTAATTAACATCAAGAGAAATCTATGGCATGTGACATTAGCAAATGAAACTGTTAAGGAAAAGCTAATAGAAGATGGGTTGGTTATGAATGGGGAAGCCTGTAAGATCCAAGAGGTAGGCCTAGATAGTGACAGGTTGTTGGTTAAGGTGAAAGGTCCCTTAGAAATACCAAATAATCGAATTACTTCAGAAATGGCCAATTATGGTATGGTAGTTTCTATTGAAAATGAAACCTACCAGTTTGATAGATCATTAGAGAACGGGATCCGACTGGTTTGGATGAAAGATATTGTCAAGCCGCTTCCAGACACACTGTCCATTGACAATACCTTTTTCTTGCCTGTGCGGTTTAGGGGACAGGCTAAAACATGTAGAATATGTGCAACACTGAGCATTTGGCCAGTGCATGTCCGCAGAAGGACAAAAGCCTGATGAGTGGCACCATAGACCATTATAAATGGCGCTTATTATGATTTATTATTATAATATTATATTATTATTATTATTATTATTATTATTATTATTATTATTATTATTATTATGATTATGTAAATAAACAAGCAGGTGGGCGAAGCACGGATATGACTGAAACCAAAACATGCCAAGAGCCTGAAAAAGTCACAGTGGTGGAAATGCACCAGCCACCCAACCCTATCGCTGTTGTGGTGTCTGACTCAATTGAAGTGTTAGAGGAAAGGTTGACTCAGACGCCTATACCCACTACAAGGGACGAAGGTGCATTATCTGATACGGACAGTCTGCCATCAGGACAGACTAAATTCAAATCGCAGTCTACTGATGGTGTTGATAGTTCAATGGTAGACCATCTACTAACATTAACTAGCATGCCTGGAGATGGGAAAGAGATCACGGACAATTCTATAGATGATAAACTGTTAGAAAATGCCAATGTGCTTACTAATGTCGAGAATACGTGTTGACTGACGCGTCATAAGGATGATTCTAGCTCAGATTCTGAATTAGAAGATTCACAAGATATGTTTTTTGACTATGATGGCAGTGTATCCATTGCAGTCCGATACTTCGGTTAATACACAGGCTTCTCAGAACAGTGAAATGATTCTTTATCGGTCAGAAACGAGGCAGGTGTTGATTCCCTACATCACCAAAAAGGATGTGAGATATCGACATTTGCGCACTGACTCTGACATATCGAAGTATCAGCACCTTGAAATCGTGGATCTAAAGCGGTCTGAGTTTAATGAGAAGCTAGGCAAGTGGGCGAAAAAGAATCTCAGCAAGGAAAACAAATCCAATTAAGAAATGGCGGGTTTACAAAATTTCTTATAATGATGCTAATATGCACACTTAACTGCAGAGGACTAAATGATGGAATTAAACAACGGGTTTGCTTGAAGATTTGAAAGAGAAAAATATTGATATTATCATGTTGCATAAACAAAGTTACAATGCCCAATGTTTTAGAAATATTTAAGCATTTAGCAAATGGTGAATTATTTTATTCCGTGGCCACAGAACCAAGAACAGGTGTTGCTATCTTGTTCCTGCCTAAAAGTTTAAGTTCTGTCAATATTATTAATTCATCATCGGACACAGGTGGACGTTGGGTTAAGGTCGTTGTTGATATAGCGGGATCAGTTTATTCTCTGTTGTCTGTTTATGTACCAGCTTCCCATACACAGAGATATCGATTTTTATCCGACCTTTCCTCTCTGAATAATGATAATTCTGAGAATATCATCATCGGCAGTGATTTTAATTCTGTTATTGATGGAAGACGGGACAGTATGATGAGAATCATGGCTATATATGAAGAGTTAAACTGAACAGAGTGAACCCATCCAGAAATATCTGTGCCAGATCGAGCCCTGTTCCATCCGGATCGATAATGATCTTCATCCCCTCAGGGACAGGGGCTAGCTGCTTCACTTTGCCGCCGGCTAAGAAACGTAGCTCTAGGACTATATGAGTCGTTTGCGGGATATTGAGGCTCACTCGCTGAAGCAGTTTAACAGCACCCTTGGCTTTGGAGACATGTGACACACCATTTACCCGTAGGATGCCGTCCTGGAGGTTAACAGCTTCTTCTGGTCCATGGAATGGACGACACTGCAGGAGCTTTCCACCTGTAACCCCGATCCGGTGACCCACCCTCGTCAGGGAGACACGTTCACCTATGTAGGTGAGGAAGGATGATCCCCGATTGTACAGCTTTCGAACTGTCCCAACCTTTTTCACAACAGTGGAGAGGGGAGTAACCTCTATGTCAATGACTGCGGGAGGCCTCTATAGGGGCAACCATGTTTGCCAGTCACCTCCAGGTCCAGCGCGGTACCACACTTCATTCTTCTCAAATATGAACTGCATGTTTTTTAGCAGAGTCAATAGCAGACCATCATTGGTCATCGGCGGGGCACCGCTCGAATAGGGTTTGACCAGATGAAAGCTGAGGTCGTTATTTAGGGTGTTGATGTCTGCCATCTCTGTATCCGAGAGCTCAATCAACGGCTCGAGGATGTATTTCCTCTTCGGGAAATCGTACCGAAACACGATCTTGTGGCCATCATTGTTGCGACCCAGGCGCTCCTTCGACACATCCTTGAGGTCTGTGAGCAACTCCACCCCATCACCACCAATGGGGTGGAGGGAGAATGCCTTTGAGTTTGCTTCGGACTGTAGGGCGAATGACTTGCCATCGCTCTCTTCTACCTTGGCAGTCAAGTGAGCAAATATGGGTTCCATAGCATTCTATAGGAGGAGTTTAAACAGGAGATATAACCATGCCGATTGTCCGACTGCTGCTCTCCAGTGGTGAGAACGTAATCTCACCCTCTCTAGAGGGGAGACGGGTGGTACAGTGCCGTGTAGAATGGGTCCTCTTCGAGGTGCCCCAGCGGGCCACAACATACATACACGCCAATGGGCTACATCAACCTCTGGGCAGTGCACACAGCAGCTCACTGGTAGAAGTCGGCAGGGACGTGATATAGTATCTCCCATGTGTCAACAGCAACCTATGGAAAGCTATCAGTCCTAGCTTGTTCACACCTGTAAATCACCTGTTTGCCAGCACGGATGGGATATTGGATGCCCATTTAGAGTTTACACTCTTATTACTCATTGACCTGACATGATATCACACCAGGAATATCTGACCTTTGCCGAGATGATGAAGAGCCAGCCACAGGGTTGCCCCTTCATGACCCCTGCACAGATAAAGGCCTTAAACGAACAGATGCTCGCACTGCAACAAGAAGGAGAGCGACTACAGCGGGAGAGCTGGTATCAACAGAACGCGTGCATTGCAAGGAGGTGAAGGAAGAGTGAAGGTTCCCGATACTGGCAGGCCACCTGGAGGAGAGTAAGCGGGATGCAGGAGTCTTGACGGACGACGATGAGCCAGATCTCTACGACGAAGTCACAGACGAGGATGAGCCAGATGTCATACAGTGGGAAGAGGAGATGGCGCAGAAGTGTAAGACCAAGAAAGCCATCCAGCGGCAGACCGACTATCTTGGCCATAAGGTGAAGTTCCAGATGTTACATCTCAGAAAGCTACTGGCCCCCGACATAGTGCTGGATGACCCCTGTACAAGAGACGTCTGGCTCGACACCAGCAAGCTGGCACGGTTCGCCAGGCTCTCCAAAATGAACCTTCTATGACTCATGAGCAGATTCTGCAGGTGATGCAGATTTAATCTCCAGGTACACTATGGCAAAATCAGAGTGGCGGAAGCAATCAGAACTATACCCCTCCCTGATGGCTGACGAGAGCCATACCATCCACGGCTGGCGACTCCAGCAGATAGGGCAGAATCTCGTCCACGAGGCAAGAAAGTACAGCAGAACGCACAGGCGATATAAGACAGCCTACAACGTCCTCGCGCATACAACCACTGCTGCGGGTGTGATTGGAGCCAGTGCTGGGGTGGCAGCTGTGGCCACTCTCGCTACAGGGGTTGGTGCTATCGTCGCCATCCCACTGGGTGGCGTGACACTAGCCGCGACTGTCTTGGCCACAGGCTTGGGGGTGGGGTGGGGGTGGGGGTGGGGGGGGGGGCAGTGGCAGCTCACAAGGAGGCTGCAGAAGCATGCTAAGTACGTGGCACTGGCACAGAGTATGCTACGGACTATCGCCGAGTCTGTCAGCAAAGCTCTCGAGGATGGCTAGGTCACCGATGAAGAGTACCACCATATATTGAAGATCCAAGCTCTGTACCGCAAGGAGAAACCTAAAGTGTGACAGCAATATCGCAAAGGCTCCAGCGGGTGGGTTGATATGGAGGAGTTAAAAAACAAGATGTTATGGCGAGGTCGCCTCGCTGGTCTATTGAGTCGAGACGGCTACAAATAGTGTGCTGCCTGTATGGTAGCTTTAAGAACACCAGTATAGATGGCCTTCCCACTGAACCTCACGACAGTCATCGGGAGCCAACCACCCCTCCTGGGTACACCCTTGACTGGCCTGAGTGGTCTACTGGATGATTTACCAGGGCTAACACCGTTCTCCATCACAGTGGATGGACGGTCCCGAACCAGCTTCTCCGTCAACCCACGACCGCTGACCAACCACCCCATCACCATCAAGGATGCGAAGCAAGCTCATACTTGGATGGCTGCTCCAAGCCTCTCATACTGGAATCAGCAGCTGAACTTTGCCGTTTGGTGATCTACGGCAGGATGTGAAGTAAGTTCCACCCTGTTTCACTCCTATTCTGGTACTCCTGAAGCTGTGCTCATCGCCAGCTGTCTCAGATTCCACATGTACTTCACGGTGCGATGAATCCTCCATGAGCTGGGTGCAAGCCTCCCTGATACAAACGCCTTCGATCCACAGCTCAACAGTCATAGCGTCTCAGCGGCCAGCAGACTACAGAGAGAGTGAGAGAGAGGGAGAGAGAGAGACAGAGAGAGAGAGAGAGAGAGAGAGAGAGAGAGAGAGAGAGAGAGATAGACAGAGAGACAGAGAGAGAGAGAGAGTGTTCAGTGCTCACCCAGACTATCGGTGGCATGGTGGTGACAACAGTGGTCTAGCGGTTATATACGATGACCCGAGACCTGACTACTCATGATTCCCCTATTGAACACCCCGACGAGTAGGCTGTCGGAAGACAGCGACATTCTCATTCGATCCAGACTCCGACCCTGGGGCACTGGTGCAAAATATACACATCACTGCCTTGCGGCAGGACTATTCAGATGTGTGGAAGGACTTTGTCCCACACACCACCCCAGGTCTCACACCAGCCGGGATCGTTCGGATCAATTAGACCCTGGACGCACTGTGCTACTGCCTCCTTACAGCACATACCCAGCTGCAGCATTCCATAGATGGTGTCAGCGGAGCAGAGGTCCAGGCCATGTTCATCAGTCTCGTTGAGGATATGATCATCGTGGTAGACCCCAGTAGTCTTATTGCTAAGTTCCAGCAGGGGTTGCAGAAGGCCCGTCGCAGACATGACTTTGGTATTTCACCACACCTACAGTTGATTCCGAGCAACATGATCGTGAACATCGAGGACCTCCAAGTCAGGGGCTATAACAACATGATAGTCGAGGGGAGATCCCCGGTGTCCACTTCGGCTTCAACACTGACATCAACGCACCTATGCATAGTACGGGCCATACAGTCATTCCGACCCTGACACTGCAGCCAGTCGACACGGCAGTTCCAGGCATTCCGACCCCAACACTGCAGCCAGTCAACATGACACCGCTTCCCATGGTACCTCTACGAGTGTTGTCAGGCCTAGCTATCATGGCCCTCGAGATCAGCCTACTCCGCCGCTAGCAAATCAGCTATAAGACTAGCCTGACTCTCTACAGTAGCAGTGGGGACCATGGTGAGACACTGAACCAGCTTGACATGCCCTACCACCCCTATACCCGCTGCCAACATGCGCATCCAAGGGCTGGATGGTTCTGCAGTGCATCCTCTTTCCAGCTTGTAGTTTCACAGAGACTTGTTCAGCTCTGAGTCTGGTGAGGCCATGGCAGTCTGCAACTGCTGGAACACATTTGACAGATACTCCCGATCCTTGTAGAAAGATTTAGCTCGCAGGAGCTGCTCGACGATACTCCAGCCCATGATAAGGTATTCTGGAAGGAAGGAGATCTGTCCCTTGCCAAATCCTAGATAGAGCTTCACAGCTGTCAGCTCCTCTGTCAGCTCAGGACCGGAGAGCTGAGCGAGATCATCTGGTGTCTTCTTCTTGTAGTCCTTCAACTCCCTCCGGAAGACATCATAGGACTTCTCGCATTGCGTGAGCTCGGACATGTTTAAGATGTCTCAATAGAGAGATGAATATTCCTGAGTACCAACCCGGTCACCTGGCCGACGCAGACTGGGATGATCTTCTTAGCTCTCTCGACAGGGGACGCAGACTTTTAACCGCGTTGTATGCTTAAACAATGATGTCAGTGGTACAGATCGTGAAGCAACTGCCCGAGAGCCAGGCGGGTCTTCAGACGGTGGAGAACCTGCTGCGAACCAAGACACAGAGGTTACTGACCAAAGCAAAACCTCTAGCAGTCCATGTCGCCAGTAACGTGGCGGCGAATGTGGCTGTGGTGAAGATGACAGGCGGAAATGAGGTTCTTCCTGCCGCAACTGTGGCTGTCCTTGCTAAAGTGGTGAGTGGGGTGGCCGGGCACTGTCTCGGAATAACTCACCCCATCCCAAAGATCGCCCTCAGTGGTGCCTCCTACACTGTTGCCACCAAGATCGTTGGTGAATGTCTTACACTAATGGAGCCCGCGGTTCTGGTGCTAGCAACGAATGCAATGGCTGAGATCATCGTCGCCTATGTTTAAAACCACTGAATAGTGAGAGATGGATCACGAGACGCCTGCAGCATATGGGGCATAGCGTGCCGGAGGGCAGTGTGTAGCTCATAGTCAAGCACGTGGACTGAGGATTGCCAATGCCCAGGAATGGTGGCCCACCCACAAGGCGTGCCCATGCAGAGAGGGCCAGTATCCTGAGCACTGCTAGCTATTTCTTTGGCCGACTGCGTGGTCCTCCTATGCCCAACTATTTCACTGGGGGGGTATGACTAGAAGGTTTAAGCCGTCTGAATATAGCACTATGTCTCTGTCACTCACAGACCTCGAACGCAAAGAGCTAGGCGATCTTGCTCACTTGGGCGAGGCACGCCTCGGTTCAGAGGACACTGTTGCCCCTATCTCCTTCCTACACTTCGATGAGAAGGGAGACCCATGGGAGATCCGAGGTACCATCCAATCCATTAACAAAGCCAAGACTGTATACAAGGGGATGGTCATCAAGGAGAGGGCGACGAGGGCAATGAGGGTTTGAGGTATGCTCGGAGTCGATGAGGCTTGAGCCATCAAGGTTATGGCTGAGTCCTTTGCACAGGACCTGGTTAAGTATCTCCTGAAACCACGGAGCTCATTCCGACTGGATGGAGAGAATCTCAAGATAGGCATCCTCGGCCTGAGCCATACCACTGTCGATGGCAAAAAGGTGCTACCGCCAGCCTCCAGCTACGAGAGGTGAAGAAGTCAGGGTTCTTTGGTTTGCCGTTTAAGACCACAGGATGGTCATGGCTTCCTGTGCATGTATCATACAGATACTGGATGTACTAGACACTGTGGGTGCTGACACATGCCCTCTACGCTATCTTCTCAGCTGCTGCTGGGATTTCATGCTTGATGCCTCCTTCGCATCCTTCGTATCCGCCGGAGGTGCAGGATTCCCCGTTCTTCAGATGAAAGAGCTGGTGCAGGAAGTACTGACGTTTAGTCCCCCAGATATTGACGAGGCTACCGCCGACCAAGTGCTAACTATCCTCCGCACGCATGTCTGTACCATTCGACAGTAGGCCGGCCAATGCTGGCCAGGTGGTGCTAATCATTGCCCCATCAGGACACCGGAAAAACATCTTGCTGCAGGCTCTCAATACATCCTTCTGGTGTCTGATTCCGCCAGTGAGCCGGTTGACAGTAATGATCAATGGTACAATGGCCCAATCACCAAGACGCAGAACCTGCAAGCACTGATGGAGAAGCTGCTGGCAGCCCGACTGACGGAACCACTTGTTATAGTTATCGATGACCCTGCAATGGACCAGACGTCAGTCACCTACCTCAGCAACATCGCCAGGCGCATCCGACACACACAGATAACTGTCTTCATCCTCTTTCAGAAGTACACCCGCGAGATCTCACTGGACATCCGCCATAATGCCTGGTTGCTATACTTCAGCTCCAAGTGTGGACGTGCCCTGCTCGAGATAATATTTGACAGCCTAACCCTCAAGGAGACCAACGGGAGTTTTATCACAGCTGTACAGAGGGCAGATGATCTGTACTGCTTCATCTTCAGCAACAAGGAGACAGGTGAGCTGTCACACGTCAAGCCATCACTGGAAAAGGCACAGACCTTCACCTACAAGCTGAATCCAGCCAGGAAACTAGCCTGCTCTACGTGTCATCCCTGACAGACTCACAGCTGCCACAACTTGTTTTTCCTTCATCAGAAGGCTGAGGAACTCCGCTACTTCGTCAGATGCTTGAGAACCTTCATCAGAAGCTACGTCGTCAGATGCTTGAGAACCTTCGTCAGTTGCTACTTCGACAGATGCTACTTCGTCAGAAGGCTTATACTTTCGCTCAAACTCTAGCCACTGAGGGTCATCTTTTGGGATTCTCTTCATCTGGTGCATCTCACAGTAGATCCACCTTAGGCATGCGAGCTTAGCATCTGACTTGCAAGGGGATTTGATGAGGTTGTCCTGGTAGTTATCTGGGATTTTCATAAATGCTGCCAGATTACTGGCAAGCACCTGCGCCCTCTTTTGTTGAAGATGTGCTCAACAGCCTCCTAAGTACCTTCTGCATGACCGGTGCCATGGCTCTTCGCTACAGCGGTACTGAACTCCTTCCTGAGAGCGTTATTTGCTCCAGACTGGATTCTATCCAGCATCTCTCGCTCTTCCTGGTTATGGAGTCTAAATATGGCAGCCCACTTCCCGACCGTTAGTAAATCTTTGGGTTCGACCCTCGCCCTTTGGAGAGCTAGAATAACAGGACTGTTGATTGGGGCCACAGGTAGGTTGGGTAGTACCTTGCCCTGGGTACTGTCAAACTTCCGGTAGAGTATTCGAGTCAGGAGTTCTTTTGTACTACGAGCTGGCGCTCCTTCCTCTATGGCCGCCAGTATTTCCGCATCAGACGGATGTGTGACCTTGGCTCACTCGTGGATAATGTTGATGTCACGAAGCAGTCCTCGGACCCTGTCACAGTGGGACAGTGCACTCAGTGGCTGTGACTGTCATGCCGACTTGTCCTGCTACCTATAGACAATCTGCTGGAGAACTTTACCAAACATGGCAGCCGTTTAAAACCTCTATATACCAAGACCTTAAACATACTGCAGTATGGGCAACATCCAGATGGGGCCATTGACCCCACGACATCGCACCGCACTGACCCTCGGAAGGACTGCCTGACATTCATTCAACTCAGTATACACGATGAGCACCCATTGTCTGCTGCTGGGAAGTACATTGACTTTGCATTGACTTTGCAATCTCGGCACGGATCCACGAGATCAAGAGCATGACACTCGAGTTCAAGCTTCAGAGCACAATAGAACAGACGGTAGAGCTCCCGCAGGTTCTGAACAGGTGGGCGATCGTGCAGAGCAACAGCACCGTGAACACCACCTATGTGAACGATGAGTACCGTGTCCTAGGTCTACTGGCTCGTGGATCAACCTTCTATGCGAATGGAAAGGGGTACTATGCTGTAGGGTGCAATGAGGCGTTCCTGGAATGTGAACTACAGGCAGGTGTCGAGAAGCCCGTGGCAGTTCCACTCTTAACCCTCATCGAGAACACACATGTGAATCCGGTTGCCATGCAGGATAGGATGTTCCTCCGGGTGTACACTGAGCAGCTCGCAGATGCGAGGATAAATGCTCCAAGACGTCATGTCTGGCATGAGGAAAATGACCAGGAGCTGAAACAAACGGGTTCCAAACAGCGGATCGTGCATGTGGAGTGAGAACACCAGCAGGTCCAAGCCACGGCTAACCAACGGGTAGAGATGACATTGCATCGTGGTGCATTGGACTGTGTCACTGTAGCGGTCCTGGTTCAGAAGGGAGGAGCCATCCAGCAGGTGGACAAGCCAGACGACTTCAAGCTTGTAGTTGCTGGGACCAATGTTCTTGGTGAGGTACGCGAGCTGGCTAACTCTACAGACAGAAAACTAAGTCATATGCACTTCTGCGACTAACCAGTGGAAGGGACGTCCTCGAGTCGGCACTCGAGGGCCGTCACCACCTCGGGGGCAGGGACATCCCACCTAATCAGGGCAACAGGCCCAGCTTCAACATGGAAACCTCATAGCTGGGACTCGCTCATTAGGTGTGATGGTACTTTACTTTGGCTATGCTAAGGTATGTGTGTCAAACACATCAGGTACTAGCTTGAGCGTGCGTGGAGCACGACTCCTGTCGTCACAGCTGCAGCTGTCACCAGTACTATAAGCTCTGCTGTCTTCTGACCTGTCGATGCTTCATGGTTGAGCGTTGGCTCAGATAGCTTTACAGCCTCGTAGTACTCATCGAGACTCTCATCTGCCTCTTTGATTCTCTGCTTGGCCTGAGCTCGGAGAGAGGCCAGCCAGAGAGGTCCGGCAATAATGTGGGGGTTCTCCCGAAGATGTGGGGCACGGGAGTTTTATAGTTTTTTTTAGTTTTTTAATTTTATTTTTTGTTTCATAACAGTATAACTCTTTACCCATTAACCGAGAAGCATGACATCATATCAAGACCTTGTCTCTAAATGGGCGTTCAGACCCTGGTAGTAGTAGTGTCGGAATTAAAATGATACTACCTCCCTCAACTGGCAGCCATTCGGCGATCCGTGGTGGCCCCCACCGCCCTCTCAATCCCTGGGGCATCCATCTAGCGGCATACAGCAACCACCTGTCTCAACAACCCTGGGGGTCTCCATCTAGAGGCATACCCCAACCACATGTCTCAACAACCTATGCCCCAGGGTTTGAGAGGGCGGTGGTGGCCACAGATTGCCGAACGGCGGCCAGTTGAGGGAGGAGGTATCATTTTAATTCCGACACTATTACTATATCAATAGGTCTTTGAGAGGGAATTTAGTAAGTACTGGGGTGTATCCTGTCACATTTTCTGACCATGATATGTTTTTCATCAGCTTAGATAATGCAGATTTGATAAAACGTGGTGCCGGCTTCTGGAAATTGAACAATTCGCTTTTAGAGGATTTAGAGTATCATCGTTGCATTAAAAGCTTCTGGGAATATAAGCTTCGGAATCAATAGTCCCACAAGAATTGTATATCATGGTGATAAGATGGTAAAAAGGGCGTTGCAAGTATCTCCAAGCAATATTCGATCCAAAAAGCGCGAAAAATTCGTAAAGAGGCTGAAGACCTTGAGCGTTTATTAACATTACTAACCCGCAAAGTTGCAACCGGTGATAGTCACCTTACGGAACAGCTCAATGATATAAAATCTAAACTATATGAGATCAAGAAACATAAAGCTAAGGGTGCAATAACTAGAAGTAGAGCACAGATGTATACTGAAGGGGAAAAACCCACAAAATTCTTTTTCAAGAAAGCAAGAAGTGTTGATAAGTTAAAAAGGTGTATCGATAACAACAATCAGAAATGTTCATCTCAACATGAAATCATGGACATTGTTGAGACATATTATCAGGCCTTATATATGTCAGATAAAAGTGATGAAGGAAAGTCGTCTGAGATGTTGGCTAATGTTAGGGACGCTTTCTCTGAAGCGAACAGTAGTTTCTGCGATGCAACATTAACATTAGATGATCTGGGTTTGGCTCTAGAAACATGAGACCGGGCAAAGCACCAGGGGTTGATGGCCTTAGTGTTGAATTTTATCAGACGTTTTGGTATCTTTTGGAAATGGATTTCGTTAAAGTTGTGCACGGCAGTTTTTCACAAGAGAAGCTCTCGCTCACAATGTCTCAGGCTTATGTGAGACTTATTTTTAAAAAAGGAGATCGTAGTATATTAGCAAATTACAGACCAATTTCACTGTTATGCGTAGATTATAAAATCATTTCGAAAGCTCTTGCCAAAAAACTCTCAAGTGTCTTGGATGAGGTCATCTACACCGACCAAACCTGCTCTATTCCGGGTAGATCGATTTTAACAAATGCCTTTTTAATTAGAGACACCCTGTACTTGGTAGAAAAAGACAATATTCCCGGCGCTATCATTGGATTAGCTAATGAAAAGGCCTTTGATAGACTTGCGTGGAATTTTCTTTTCAAATCACTCAGTCACATTGGTTTGGGTCCTAATTTCATCAAACGGATTCATATCTTATATGGTAATATCAGTAGTAAATATCTGGTTAATAATTATATTAGCAAACCAGTAATTTTAGGACGCGGTGTGAGACAAGGGTGCTCACTATCCCCTTTATTGTTTATAATATCGATGGAGGCCTTAGGGCCGACCATTAGCTAAGATCCTGTTTTTAAAAGCATTGCAATGGAAGGGGTGAACAGACCCATAAAAGTGTCTCAGTATTGTGATGACAGAACAGTTTTTGCTGGATCAAATTATGATTTTAAAAGATTGGATCAAGTTTTAGACGACTTTCAATAGGCCTCTGGTTTGAAAATTAATAGAAATAAATCAGAAGGGTTATTTCTAGGCAAGTGGAAGAGCAGAGATGACAACCATAAAATGGGCAACTGACTCGATAAAGATTCTAGTACATATTTCAGCAGGACGTTTGAGGAATGATAGAATATCTAAAATGAAGAAAACAATAAATTCATGGAAATGCCAACGTGTGACAGCTTTTGGAAAAGCCTTGCTCATGAATACATTAATCCTATCAAAGTTGTGGTATACCGCTTCTGTAATATATATGCCTCAACATATTGAGACTGAAATTAATAAACTTATTCTAGGATTTATGTGGGAAGGCAAAACGTGTCTGGTTTCACAAGATGTATGCAGGAATGAATTTCATGAGGGTGGCCTTAACCTTGTCGATGTCAGGACAAAATGTCTATCATTACGTTTCAAATTCTTAAATATGCTACTTTATTCTGACGTCCAATGGGCAAATGTATTCAGGACATTAATCGAACGTTTTATAAAATGTATCTTTTGTGCAACCAGTCCGCCGCCTAATTATACACGTGTACCTAGGATGTTTTTGGAGCTGAAATATGTTCTTGATGCTTTCATTAAAATAGAAAATCCTCCTCAATGTTGGGAGGGTGTTTTAATGATAAGCCTGTGGGGCAATAATGGTATATGTCATGAAGATAAAGTATTGTATTTCTCCTCTATGGCTCAGAAAAGTATTAGATACATTGGCGACGCTATCAATCATAGGTACAGGAAATTGAAACCCTTAGCTGAAATTGCACAAATTACTCAACTAAGGCCAATAGACACCATGCAATTATTGATCCGGCTATACCGAGCTATACTAAAAGAATGGCTCGCTTTGCCTAACGGGCAAATCAACAATGATGAACCTACTTTGAAACCAATGTACAATGATAAAGAATTTTCTTGTCACACGACGGCTAAGAATTGGTATTCATTGCTGAGACAACCCCTGCGTAATCTTCCAAAATGTATAGTGTCATGGGATCGGCATGGATTCCATATTACAGATTGGGAATTGGTATGGAACAGCGTACATTTGCCAAATATACCGAACCAGGCAAAAGATTTAGTCTGGCGATTAATTCACCGGAGACTTTAGGTAAATCACCTTATGAGTAAGGCAAACATGTGTACCGAGGATGAGAACAACTGTGTATTTTGCACAAATTCGGAAGAAACGTTAGTGCATCTGTTCACTGACTGTCCTGTGATAGTTCAATTCTGGGTATATGTAGAGAAAGCATTATCACATCTCTGTGTGCCTAGAATTGATCTAACCACTCGCACAATTCTGTTTCGTGAATTAGAAAACGGCATGTTGAAGAATGATAAGACAATCACCATATGCTGCTTAAGCATTGGTGTTTGGAGTATTTGGAAGCACCGTTGTTCATTTATATATGATAATAACATTTGCCCTACTTTGGATCATTTGACGACATTGAATGCGTTATTTGATGGATTGCTGTTGCTAACATAAGAGGGGAACTTTATAAATATATAAACAGTCGGAAGTTAGAAACCTTTAGAAATTTATGGTGCGGAGGCGACCTAGTATGTCTTAAGAATGAGAATCTTGTCATTAAAAACCTCTTTGACTAGTAAGACCTATGTTTTGGCGCATTCTGGTTTATTTTAATTCACATATGTGTTAATAGTTTTTTTAAATTATTTTAGCAACATTTTTAATTTGTGTATTGTGTATTAATATGTGGATGCCATTCGTTGGCTAACTTTGAACCACAATCCTGTTTGTAACCCGTATACTTATACTGGCTGGAATTATTATTTGATTATACATATGCAGTATCAGTGGATTTCGGTGCGTGTGTTTGGTAGGTTGCTGCGTGAAGCAACGACATCTGCTTCACGTAGCCGTGGCAACGGCTTCAGCGAACGCATATGCTCCAATACTCACAGCTAATCAGATTATGAATGTAACCAGAATCAAAATTATTTATTTCATGCTTAATATATTGGATATACACATCACAGTTTGTTCCAGGGTAATTTTAGAATCTGAATCTCAAAGTGAATTGAAATCGACTAATTCGATCATTGAAGTCCACTGATTTCAATGCGGGTCTAACAAATATATGTGTTGTCAGCTTTGGAAATTTGGTCAAGAATATCAAGATATTGGCTTATAGAATGCCCATTTGCTGGCTAAGAGAAAAGCATTTTTGAAAATTTACCACTGAAATGACTACCCAATGAATCCAGTGGTAGTTTGTCAAAATATTTTTTCTTGACCTGCAAATGGACATTCCTCAAGACCACTGTAGAGGTAAAATTAAAATGGTTAATATATATCCTAACATCACGTGGGCCGAAAGACCCTTAGGCGTGTTCTCGCTAGAGCCTTAATCAGGAATAACGCCATACTGAAGTCTGGCGTTATTCCTGATTAACTCTCTAATGAGAACACAGCCTAAGTTACCTGAGCAAGTTTGAGTGTACTCACGTGCAGTGAATGACCATACTGCTGTTGCCAGATTGTTGTTGCCAGCGCTCTACTTCCTCCAGGAGCATAATCATAGAGAATGTAGATGAAGGAACGTCCATTGAATCTGGCCAGAACATACACTGAAACTGGTGGATTGTTAAGATCCTCTCACTCTGTGTGAAACAATATATCTGTGAAAATCTATAAACTGACAAACAGATTTCCTTGATCGTCACAGAATTTTGGATGCAGTTTAGTTTTAAAACATATAGTGCAGAATTACGCACACGGTCGCACACCAATGTGGGTGACATTCAGCAATACTAATAATGGCGGATAAGCATTGCTATTCTTGACAATGAAGCCAAACAAACATAACCCTTGATCGTGACATACGCGAAATGACAGACAAATCATTTATGATGCGTGGCATATTCTGTAGAATAATTTGAAAGTAATTTCAGTGGGAGCTGTTGCCAGGTGTGTCAGCAACATCTAGTCATATTAATTTCAAAGTGTTCAACAGCAAGATTTCCTGTCTGGTCTTCCAATGGACGAATCCAGTTCATCGATCAGCTATATGGCATAATCAGCAACGTCGCATGTAGGCTGTCGTTATAATCAATAACGTCATGAATGACGCGATTTAGTCCATCATAAATGCTTGATCGTCCGCCAAGTTGTACGAATTGTATGTCTTTACTATTTAATAAACATTCTGTTGAATATTTTGAAACTAATTTGACTTGACGCTGTTGCTGAAATTAGTTTCAAAATATTAAACAGCTTACCCGTATAGGTTTGTGGAAATAGATATTCAGTGAGTGATCCCAATACGGGCAAAGCGTGGGTGGAGCTTAGCTATAGATGAGCGGAGCATAGCTAAAACTGGATTCCGCCATTGAGACATTGGAATTTCAAGAATTAATACTAGAAGGTCAATTCCGTCATTAGTAGTAATGTTTATGGGAATTGAAGGTAACTAGGTCAAAGAGAAAGATCTAGACTTAGATAATTATCGACCTAGATTAGTCATTGATGTTTTTGCGATACTTTTCTATAGATGCTTACTCAATCACTTTCGGCATAACTGCTTGGTCGTCAACCTTTAGCTAAAACATTCTTAGTCAACGCTCTCATAGGTAATACAGGAATCCAATCGATCTTCCCAGTTTTAGCTATGCCCCGCCAATCTAGCTAAGCTCCACCCACACCGTGCTCGCGTTAGGATCGATCGATCCCTTAGCTCGCTGACTATCAATTTCCAGAAAACTATACAGGTAAGCTGTTGAATATATTGAAACTAATTTGACTGGGTGCTGTTGCTGCATATGCAGAAACAGCACCCAGTCAAATTAGTTTCAAAATATTCGACACAATGTTTATTAATTAGCAAAGACATACAATTCGTACAACGTGTCGGACTATTAAGCATTTAAGATGGGCTGAATCAAGTTATTCATGCTGAAATTGATTATGACGTCACCCTACGTGACGTAGTTAATTATGACGTCATATGATGGATGGATAAACTGGAAAGGTGCATTGCTGGTACTTAGTGGACGTTGATCGTAAACCGATAGTCAATACTTTAGATTTAAATTGCTTAGTAGACACTATACCTAACTGCTTAAAAGACCTGTATAAGTGTAACAAGTCGCACTGTAGCTAGTAGGCCTTTCCACTTCATCCACCCATCATATGACGTCATAATCAGGTCATGAATGGCGCAGATAAGCATGTCATGAACGCATATGTGAAGACGGACTATGCGTTGTTGTATGAATTCACATCAGCTACTCCACAAAAAATGTTTTCACCCTCCACACACTTTCGAAGGACTAGTAAAATCACAAATCATTCGATTTCATAGGAACTCTAACGATAAAGAAAGCCTACATTCAGCAGGTTCAACCTTATTTCATGCACTGAAAACAAGAGGTTACTCCACCCGCCAGCATTGGAAAATCAAGTTGAACACCTTACAGAAGAGAACATATAAGCAATATAACCCAACATGTTAGACCACCACTAAGATTAGCCACAACCAACCAGTCCCTGGGAGGGGACACTCCAGGAAATGTGGAGAAACTAGATGTAAATTAGCCAGATTTCTCCCGAACCAAGATAGTTTCACTAGCTTTCAAACAAAAGACAGGTTCCATATTCAATCATGGCTGGATTGCGACATAGAAAATATAATTTACTTACTATCATGCAGGCTGTGTCAAGAACAATATGTAGGGCAAACAAAATGTCCATTCAGAGTGCGTACCACTAGGCATATATCCGACATACACCTGAATGTGGACACTCTTGTAGCTGAGCATTTGAATCTGCCCGACCATCTTTTCAACTGTGATTTAGAAATCTTACCAATTGAACAAACGACAATTTTAGATACAGAAGAGTAAACAGATAAATGGCGACTTCTCAGAGACTCATTCTGGATTAAATGTCTGCAGACAAAATGGCATTGTGGCCTAAATGTAGATTCAGGCCTATCAGATACAAGGGGGGGGGGCGTACTCCCTTTTGCCCTAACATGTAATAGGAAAAATGTTGAAGTTGGCAAAATTTTCAAAGAGGAATACAATACATTACAAACTAAATTACGCGAACCCTTTGGGTTCAGACCCGTTATTGCCATTAAGAAAACCCCTAATCTCCGCAGCCGCCTAGTGAAAGCAAAACTATGTAAAGATCAATAGGTAAAATACAGTGGAACCTGTCTATGGCGGGATCAGTCAAAGAGAAATCGCTAAAGAAATCTGTTCATTTAGTATTGTCAATTAAAACAATTGGTGGCTTTTGAGACTACAGAGTGGTGACCCTTCCAGACACGTGGTTGTATAACCGCTCATCTTCGAGATCCACCACACTCTGGTCCCACAGGCAGGTGACGGCTATACACAGGCTGGACTGTAGACATAAGACAACTATTATGTTGCGCTAAATATAAACTATATAACACACAATATATTAGAACAAAGCTAATATAAGCGATGATTGAGACAAAATTAACAAACTCCCAAGTAAAAAAATAAACAAGAACTTTTCTCACTTTTGAAAAACTCAATATTGTACTACTACTACTTCTCCTCCTCCTCCTCCGCCTCCTCCTCCTCCTCCTCCTCCTCCTCCTCCTCCTCCTACTACTACTACTACTACTACTACTACTACTACTACTACTACTACTACTACTACTACTACTACTACTACTACTACTGAGTGACCTTGATATCTGAGCGTAGACTTACCTCTTTCGAGTAGACGAGCTCTAACGTGATGAAGTCCACCTGCTGTTCGCCATGTTCATGCGACGCCATCCTAACAGTGAACGGACCAATGGTCAGCGGCTCGTTTGACGTCACGGGCCAGTAGCGACCATCTTCCTGAGATGAAATAAGCATCTTTCAGTGTTTCAGGCTTGCTGGGATTAACACAGCTATTACACGACTTGAATATTGTAACCAGCAACCACACACGTGACTGTCGTTCTCCCGCACGTACTCAGGCTACCCATTTCAAATGCTGCCGCTGTCGCATCGCATAATTCACCTTTCCAGGGTATCCGTCTATCAATCTGACGTCATATGACGTCATGATCAGCTAAGCGGCGTGTAGGATGACGTGATAATCATTACGTCATAAATGATTCTATAGTCTTTAACTCTTAATAGTTCGACACGCTGTACGAATTACCTCTTATAAGTAAGACCGAAATTCGTAGTTCGTAGTTCGAAATTGGACGGGTAAATATTAGATGCTGCGGCTTAAGCCATAGGCGGCAGGTCTAATGCGCGCGTGTGTGTACACAAATAGTACGCAGGCCTACATATAAACTGAATAACGAACTACGTTCTAGCAATAAGATGCAATCAGACTTACGGTCTGGATTGTAATTCAAACTGAATACAATTCTAGAAGGATGGCGCTAATATAGATTGTCAGGCCGGTCTATAGACTGAATAACGAACTACGTTCTAACATTAAGATTCCATCAGATTTATGGTCTGAACTGTGATTCAAACTGAATAACGGTCTAGAAGGAAATTCAGTCTTCATCCGAATTACGGTCTGGACTGTGATTAAAACTGAATTATGTTCTAAGATGTGACGTCATCCGAATTACGGTCTGGACTGTGATTCAAAGCTGAATTATGCTCTTGCATGTGATGGCATCCGAATTATGGTCTGGACCGTGATTCTAACAAAATTGTGTCGTAACAGGTGATGTTATCCGAATTACGGTCTGGACCGTGACTCAAAATAAATTATGTTCTAGCATGTGACGTCATCCGAATTACTGTCTGGACTGTTATTCAAACTGAATTATATTCTAACATGTGATGTGATCCGAATTACGGTCTGGACCGTGATTCAATCTGAATTATGATCTAGCATGTGATGTCATCCGAATTACGGTCTGGACTGTGATTCAAACTGAATTATGTCCTAACATGTGATGTCATCCGAATTACGGTCTGGACTGTGATTCAAACTGAATTATGTCCTAACATGTGATGGGATCCGAATTACGATCTGGACCGTGATTCAAACTGAATTATGTCCTAACATGTGATGCGATCCGAATTACGATCTGGACCGTGATTCAAACGGAATTATGTCCTAACATGTGATGTCATCCGAATTACGGTCTGGACCGTGATTCAATCTGAATTATATCCTAGCATGTGATGTCATCCGAATTACGGTCTGGGCTGTGATTCAAACTGAATTATGTCCTAACATGTGATGTCATCCGAATTACGGTCTGGACTGCGATTCAAACTGAATTATGTCCTAACATGTGATGTGATCCTAATTACGATCTGGACCGTGATTCAAACTGAATTATGTCCTAACATGTGATGTGATCCGAATTACGATCTGGACCGTGATTCAAACTGAATTATGTCCTAACATGTGATGTCATCCGAATTACGGTCTGGACTGTGATTCAAAGCTGAATTATGTTCTTGCATGTGATGGCATCCGAATTACTGTCTGGACCGTTATTCAAACTGAATTATATTCTAACATGTGATGTGATCCGAATTACGGTCTGGACCGTGATTCAATCTGAATTATGTCCTAGCATGTGATGTCATCCGAATTACGGTCTGGACTGTGATTCAAACTGAATTATGTCCTAACATGTGATGTCATCCGAATTACGGTCTGGACTGCGATTCAAACTGAATTATGTCCTAACATGTGATGTCATCCGAGTTACGATCTGGACCGTGATTCAAACTGAATTATGTCCTAACATGTGATGTCATCCGAGTTACGGTCTGGACTGTGATTCAAACTGAATTATGTCCTAACATGTGATGTGATCCGAATTACGATCTGGACCGTGATTCAAACTGAATTATGTCCTAACATGTGATGTCATCCGAATTACGGTCTGGACTGTGATTCAAAACAGAATTATGTTTTTACATGTGTCGTCATCCGAATTACGATCTGGACCGTGCTTCAAACCGAATTATGTTCTAGCATGTGACATCATCCCGAATTACGGTCTGGACCGTGATTCAAACTGAATTACATTCTAGCATGTAATGTGATCCGAATTACGGTCTGGACTGTGATTCAAACTGAATTATGTTCTAGCATGTGACATCATCCCGAATTACGGTCTGGACCGTGATTCAAACTGAATTATATTCTAGCATGTAATGTGATCCGAATTACGGTCTGGACTGTGATTCAAACTGAATTATGTCCTAACATGTGATGTAATCCTGAATTACGGTCTGGACCGTGATTCAAACTGAATTACATTCTAACATGTGATGTGATCCGAATTACGATCTGGACCATGATTCAAACTGAATTATGTCCTAATATGTGATGTCATCCGAATTACGGTCTGGCCTGTGATTCAAACCTGAATTATGTTTTTGCATGTGACGTCATCTGAATTACGATCTGGACTGTGATTCAAACTGAATTATGTTCTAGCATGTGACGTCATCCCGAATTACGGTCTGGACCGTGATTTAAACTGAATTACATTCTAGCATGTGATGTCATCCGAATTACGGTGTGGACTGTGATTCAAAGCTGAATTATGTTCTTGCATGTGATGGCATCCGAATTACATTCTGGACTGTGATTCAAACTGAATTATGTCCTAACATGTGATGTGATCCGAATTACGTTCTGGCCCGTGATTCAAACTGAATTATATTCTAACATGTGATGTCATCCGAATTACGGTCTGGACTGTGATTCAAAGCTGAATTATGTTCGTGCATGTGATGTCATCCGAATTACAGTCTGGACATGGATTCAATCTGAATTATGTCTTAACATGTGATGTCATCCGAATTACGGTCTGGACTGTGATTCAAAACTGAATTATGTTTTTGCATGTGACGTCATCCGAATTACGATCTGGACCGTGATTCAAACCGAATTATTTTCTAACATCTGATGCCATCCGAATTACGCTCTGGACTGCAATTCAAACTGAATTATGTTCTAGCATGTGACATCACCCCGAATTACGGTCTGGACCGTGATTCAAACTGAATTACATTCTAGCATGTGATGTGATCCGAATTACAGTCTAGACATGGATTCAATCTGAATTATGTCCTAACATGTGATGGCATCCGAATTATGGTCTGGACCGTGATTCAAACTGAATTATGTCCTAACATCTGATGCCATCCGAATTACGCTCTGGACTGCAATTCAAACTGAATTATGTTCTAGCATGTGACATCATCCCGAATTACGGTCTGGACCGTGATTCAAACTGAATTACATTCTAGCATGTAATGTGATCCGAATTACGGTCTGGACTGTGATTCAAACTGAATTATGTCCTAACATGTGATGTGATCTGAATTACGTTCTGGACCGTGATTCAAACTGAATTATATTCTAACATGTGATGTCATCCTAATTACGGTCTGGACTGTGATTCAACCTGAATTATGTCCTAACATACGATGTGATCCGAATTACGATCTGGACCGTGATTCAAACTGAATTATGTCCTAACATGTGATGTCATCAGAATTACGGTCTGGACTGTGATTCAAAACTGAATTATGTTTTTCCATGTGACGTCATCTGAATTACGATCTGGACCGTGATTCAAACCGAATTATGTTCTAACATCTGATGCCATCCGAATTACGATCTGGACCGTGATTCAAACGGAATTATGTCCTGACATGTGATGTCATCCGAATTACGGTCTGGACTGTGATTCAAACTGAATTATGTCCTAACATGTGATGTGATCCGAATTACGATCTGGACCGTGATTCAAACTGAATTATGTCCTAATATGTGATGGCATCCGAATTACAGTCTAGACACGGATTCAATCTGAATTATGTCCTAACATGTGATGGCATCCGAATTATGGTCTGGACCGTGACTCAAACTGAATTATGCCCTAACATGTGATGTCATCCGAATTACGCTCTGGACTGTAATTCAAACTGAATTATGTCCTAACATGTGATGTCATCCTGAATTACGGTCTGGACCGTGATTCAAACTGAATTACATTCTAACATGTGATGTCATCCGAATTACGGTCTGGACTGTGATTCAAACTGAATTACATTCTAACATGTGATGTGATCCGAATTACGATCTGGACCATGATTCAAACTGAATTATGTCCTAATATGTGATGTCATCCGAATTACGGTTTGGCCTGTGATTCAAACCTGAATTATGTTTTTGCATGTGACGTCATCTGAATTACGATCTGGACTGTGATTCAAACTGAATTATGTTCTAGCATGTGACGTCATCCCGAATTACGGTCTGGACCGTGATTTAAACTGAATTACATTCTAGCATGTGATGTCATCCGAATTACGGTATGGACTGTGATTCAAAGCTGAATTATGTTCTTGCATGTGATGGCATCCGAATTACATTCTGGACTGTGATTCAAACTGAATTATGTCCTAACATGTGATGTGATCCGAATTACGTTCTGGCCCGTGATTCAAACTGAATTATATTCTAACATGTGATGTCATCCGAATTACGGTCTGGACTGTGATTCAAAGCTGAATTATGTTCGTGCATGTGATGTCATCCGAATTACAGTCTGGACATGGATTCAATCTGAATTATGTCTTAACATGTGATGTCATCCGAATTACGGTCTGAACTGTGATTCAAAACTGAATTATGTTTTTGCATGTGACGTCATCCGAATTACGATCTGGACCGTGATTCAAACCGAATTATTTTCTAACATCTGATGCCATCCGAATTACGCTCTGGACTGTAATTCAAACTGAATTATGTTCTAGCATGTGACGTCATCCCGAATTACGGTCTGGGCCGTGATTCAAACTGACTTACATACTAACATGTAATGTGATCCGAATTACGGTCTGGACTGTGATTCAAACTGAATTATGTCCTAACATGTGATGTGATCCGAATTACGTTCTGGCCCGTGATTCAAACTGAATTTTTTTCTAACATGTGATGTCATCCGAATTACGGTCTGGACCGTGCTTCAATCTGAATTATGTCCTAACATGTGATGTCATCCGAATTACGGTCTGGACCGTGATTCAAACTGAATTATGTCCTAACATGTGATGTCATCCGAATTACGGTCTGGACTGTGATTCAAACCGAATTATGTCCTAACATGTGATGTGATCCGAATTACGTTCTGGCCCGTGATTCAAACTGAATTATATTCTAACATGTGATGTCATCCGAATTACGGTCTGGACTGTGATTCAAACTGAATTATGTTCTAGCATGTGACGCCATGCCAATTATAGTCTGGACCGTGCTTCAAGCTGAATTATATTCTATTATGTGATGTCATCCGAATTACGGTCTGGACCCTGATTCAAACTGCATTGTGTTCTAGCAATAATATTCAATCCGAATTATGGTCTGGACATTGAATCAAACTGAATTACGTTCTAGAAATAAGACACTTACTCTCTGCTGATTTAAACGTTCTAGCATGGGAGTTCATCCGAGTTATAGTATGGATGTGATTCTAACTCAATTTTGTTCTGGCAATACGATGCAGTAAGAATTACAGCAATTCAAGTGGAATTACGTTCTAGAAAGGTATTCAATCTGATAACTCAAACTAATGCCCACATTACACGGAATAATTGACATATTTCATGGAATAACTCGGAATAATGGCAATATTATGGGGAATAATTTTCATATTTCATGGAATAACTCGGAATAATAGCCATATTATACGGAGCGATAGTCCAATTACATGGAATTAACTGAATATTGGCCATATTTATACGGAATAAATTTTTCACATTTCATCGACGGATTAATGGCTATTATAATGTACTAATTGTAATATGTCGTGGAATAACTGAATAATGCCCCACATGACACAGAATAATCGTCATATTTCAAAGAATATCTCTGAATAATAGCCATATTACATGGAATAATTGTCATATTTCATGAAATAACTTATATGATTGAGCTGCATCTTTCGCCTGAAACAACAGTATTAATGTTTGAACAATGAATATGAATTTTCACTGGACAAAGATTTTGGTAAGAAACGTAAAATCAAAAGTCCCCAATATGAATATTTTGTCGGTAACTTAAATGCTCAGAAATAAAGAAATCTGTGTCAAAATAGACAAACTTACACCAGAAACAATAGAATCTATTATTTCCACAGCCCTAATCAATCAACCGGATTATAAAGTATCAAACGACTATTTAGGAAGCTTTAAAATCTATATAGCGCCATTTTCGGTGTCGAAACCAATCAAATAAAATAGCTCAATTTTAACAAGAGAAATCCAGCTGGAAACTGACGTACCCACTCACCCCTACCCCGCCACAAACAAGAGTACATCCCAACATGGGTGTTTCCCAATGTCATTTTAAAAATAAAAGTGAAAGCAAATAAGTCATGCATTCCCGACGCGTACGCTTTTAACATTAGGCACGTCTTCGCCCGGTGTAAAATAATTATGTCACGTTTCAAAACAATTCTCTCTCAAACCCTACAGAAGGAATTGCAGCGACAAGATTCTCAGGAAAGATGGGGCGTACGTACGTAAAAATTAATTTTAACACTAAGGACATCTCTGGGTAGTATATAATTATCCTGTCCAGTTTCACCTGGCCCATTCCAACGCAATTCATAATGGATATCGTAATGTCTGCTATTATGAACAGTAGGGGTTGACAAAATAACCTATTTCAATATAATAAAAAGCAGTTTCTTGAGAGAGAGAGAGAGAGAGAGAGAGAGAGAGAGAGAGAGAGAGAGAGAGAGAGAGAGGAGAGGGAGGGAGGGAGGGAGGGAGCGGAGGGGGGAGGGAGGGAGGGAGGGAGGGAGAGAGAGAGAGAGAGAGAGAGAGAGAGAGAGAGAGAGAGAGAGAGAGGGAGAGAGAGAGAGAGGGAGGGCGGGAGAGGGAGATAGAGAGAGAGAGGGGGTGGGGGGTGGGGGTGGGGTGGGGGAGGGTGTCAAATCGACATATATATCAGGCATACATCCCAAAAATCCTGTGAAAACAAGACAGCAGCTGCAATATTTTAATAAAGGAGCTAAATTTCCGAAGTCAGAAAGATAGCAGGTTTTGAAGGAAATGTCGGCTGCAAGCTGGCACTATTCTAAATAGTAACAACTCCCAACAGCACTCCATATAAAAAAAATAGCTAGAGGCAAAATTCCACAAAACCATTCATAAAACATCCTATTTGCTAAATTCCAAATTGTTCATGACAATCATCAATACACTAATAAAATGTAAAATAAAGGTCGTCATGGCATGCATAATACAAAAATTGAAGTGCACTTTGGAAATAAGGTTGCGCCATGCCGTTGCTGTCGTTAACTAGCAATAGTCGCAAGAATGTATAATCATCCAAATCTGGACATTTGTCAAGTTGTAGTAATATTGACGGATAACACACTCGTCAGCTGATCCATAAACAATAATAATGTACAATATAGCTAAATTACACTCAGAAGTCATTGAACCATTGGTGTTGCAACAAGCTGTTGCTATCATAAACAGCACTAACATGCAACAACACCAATGCCACCACACGAACCAGTAATTAAAAATAAGAAAGTAGATGTCCCCAGGATTCATACAATTCAGCAGCGAGTGTGTCAAAACAGATCGTGGTTTTATCCCGGTATTGATAATAGGACATGAGATTGAAATGAACAAATATGTACATTTCTACCACGGCGACGACAGCGCGTGTATGTATGTTTCCATGATGCAATTAATTGAATCCGACGTCAGTTTCGACTATGAAATCGACCAGCCATACGACCAAATCGCGGCGCGTGCCAGACGCGCGTCGAATCTTACCGGTAGGACTGGTTCTTTCGCTCAGCTGTACGATCTGTCGGATACAACAACCAATCAGCATTCTGATATACGCATTGTCATCAAATTGTTAACCCCGTACAATTTTCCAAGGAAAATTTCAATCTTCTCATAGAAAATATCCATTTGCAAACCAAGGGAAGATTAGTTTTGAAAATTTATCACTGGAATGACTTATCGGTTATCGATCCAGTCTTTGCAGTGATAAAATTCCAAAACTAATCTTCTCTTGGTGTGCAAATGGGCATTGCTGAGGACCACAAGAGAAGCGATTTTTGGCTGGTACATGAGCGTTAAAGGGTTAAAGAGGATGGTCAATATTATATATATATATATATATATATATATATATATATATATATATATAATATATATTATATATATATATATATATATATATATATATATAAGTATATATATATATATATATATATATATATATATATCGGATAATGGGTTTCCGAGGGTGTAAGCACATTTTCGCCGATTAATATAAGAGTAGGAATTTTTATCAACAAATTTTGTCAATTTTGTAACTAGCACATATTCACTGAAATAAAACATGCATAAAATTAAAATAAACCATGAAATAAACTTACTGCTTATAAATATCTCCTACCTGGTCTACAGATGCAATCTCAGTATTGCGTCACGTGATTTCGAGGGGTGATGCAATCGCGTAATTTCATCTCTAGTGAGGGGGTAAATTGATTCATTTTTATGATTTGAGCAAAAGAGAGTCTGTTACCGAAAATAATACCATAAACGGGTCTGATACAAGCA
>CM067369.1:208864020-208868291 GCA_034401795.1 Chaetoderma sp. LZ-2023a | reverse complement strand
CGCATGACACGTGTGTTTAGAATGATGACCTTATTATATAAAATGGCATGTGTGTTAGGCCCAGAGTTGAACCACATTCGTTTAAGTATATGAAAACAATGCTCCGAGAACAGTTTGGGGGGCAGCATTATAATCATCGACATAAACAGCATTGAAAACCTTGTCACATTGCGACGAACACCTGCGACAATTCTCAGTAACCTTTTTCAAGTAGCCAAAACAGCAAGACAGTGAGGTAGAGAAGATTCGAATACTTGAGGCAGCAGCAAACTTCATCAAGTGTGACATTAAATGTTTCATTCAGTCTAAAGATGTGTGTCCGATGACGCAGTCCCACCTCCTAGTTCTTACGTTTCATCATGCCAAATATGTACATCACAACTTGTACTAGAGCGACTTCTACTGGAGACCAGAGCCAGAAAGAAAGGATAGGTTGCAAAATATTTCAACATCAAGAGTGTGATGACGATTCTTGGGGAAAAGAGTTTGTGAAAACATGCTTTTTGTTCATGCTATTCTGGGCTGCGATACAGCATCGAGCGGTATTTCTAATGTAGATTCCTCCAAAGCGGAGATTTTATTGATGCAGAAGTTAAAGCATTGATTTGATACTATGAAACAAAACTCAGTGACAGCATCGATCGAAACATTGTAGCACTACACATTTCAGGAGTTAGTTACATCAGGAGTTAGTTATATCAGGAGTTAAATTCAACTATCAAGAAGGTTATCCACCAGAAGATGTTACCACCAACATAAGCAGTTGTCAAACACCGTAGTCTCTGTGGAGAACATCAGGTACAAGCGTGGTATAATTTGGCACGTTTGATGGAGAATAATACGCTAACTAAATTACAAATAACTGTGTTGAAGAGCTAACGATTCCAGATGCTGAAGCATACCATTAGATGGCATATTTAACAGAAATAGCTGCATCAGTCATACATGGAATAGACGGCACCCTTTAGTGGCCATGCCGGACAAAACCAGCGTCGACACATATTTGTACTGATTAATGCACAACAAGCACTATTGGTCAATCGGGGAAGCATAACTGAGGCTATAGATCAATAGTGCAATGGTTCTTATCATTATATATCAGTGAAGCAATCATCCTTACCACTAATGACTAGCAACTGACACTGATAACCAATGGGACAAGCACCATTTGTCAATGGAGCAAGCGTAACTGATGCCACTGACCAATGGAACCATGGCCATCAGTCTAATTGAGCAATGAGTCAAATAACTTTTGCACAATTTACAAACGGGGTAAGGACAGCTGATGCCACTGACAAACAAGAGCCTGGGTTCCTGACATTATTGATCAATGAGGCATATGTTGCAGACATAATTGTCTAATGGATAAAGCAGCATTGGTAAATGTGGCAAGGGTAACGGATGCCATGGGCAAATGGGGCAAGGGTTTTTGGCATTGCTGACAAATGAGACAGTCATCTCTGACACTAACGCCAAGCAAACCAAATCAAGTGTCATTTACACTATTGGCCAATGGGACAAGCAGCGAGGAGCAGATAGCTAACATCGACGTCAGCTCCCATCCAAACGAAGCCCTGACCAAAATACTGAAATCTATGGACTCATCCGCTACCTATACCATATGTGTTCTTAAAACAACCGAACTAGGTATACTGAGGACCCTATAGTAGTAAAACTGTCAGAAGAGCAGAAAGCATTATGGCTGCACATCTATCAAACTATGCCAGGAGCGCAATAACATTCTGCTCCACATTAGCGAATGCTTAAAAGATCTTGCTATTTAACAAGCCGACTCCGTAGCAGATGAAATCACTGTCACGGATGACTGTCGCAAAATGTTTCGGGCAGCTCGAGCCCTGAGAGTTACTGACACACCACCACTCACTGTACACAACTCTTGAGGACACTTTATCGGGACTGACCACGGCAAAGCCGATGCGATTCGAGAATGGTTCAAGGTGATGAGCCCTTGCACACGTTTTCAAGAGACCCCAGGTCATTACTAACACCAATTGAAACAGTAGAAGTTGAAAAGGCACTTAAAGCCCTGACGATGGACCTGCTGGGATGAGCATTGAACTATTCAAATATGCAAGTGCTATTATCTCAAAACGATCACGCACCTAATAAATTCAGCGTTTATGCACCACCTTCCCATCGACGCTGTAGGCCAATACCTCCTTATTGCGCTACCCAAGCCCAAGAAGCCACTGGGTCCCCCAGCAAATCTGCGGCCCATTGTGCTCCTCAACAGCATAGGGAAAATCCTATCCAATGTTACTATATGACGCATCCGAAACAAGATCGATGACTTCACCGGATCATGTCAAAGTGGCTTCAAACGTGGACGCAGTTGCGCAGACATTGTATGTGCTCAACGCATGCTGATGTCTGTAGTCGTGTCCAAACACTGGGATTTCCACAAAATGGGCATTGGCATGTCACGAGCGTTCGACATGATTAAACACACAAAGATCTTGGCTATACTAGGCCAGGTCAGTTGAAATAAAGATGAGCTATGATTAGTGAGACTACTGCTACAAGCTGAGAGTACGAGTCAAGTCAGTGAAGTTTGCAGAGTTTGAAACATCAATCGGCTCCCCACAGGGAGGTGGTCTATCTCCTGTTGCTGCTGCATTGAAATCTGTGCGAGAAAGACCAAACCCCAGTGGCAATACTGGGTATGCCGCTAGAGATGGAATATGCCAACGAAGTGGACTTCATAGACGAGGAAAAGAAACACATTGACGAACTTCTCCCAATATCTGCAAGCAAACTAAAAACCGAGAATCTCTTTATGAATGAATCTAAAACAGACTTCACCCACATATACCTATCTGCAAACCATGACAATAAAGAAAATAACGCTCCACTTCGTGGTGGCGAACCATGTAGGAAAAGTAAAATCCTGGGCTCACTGCTTTGCAGTACTGCTGACATTGCTGCATGGAGAACATAGCTTTCCTGTCCTTCTGGAAGCTATTATATGGATTCGTAGATCAAATATGCCCTTGATGCAAAGACTGCATTTATACATTGAAACCTGCGTATCCTTGATGCTGTATAACTGTAACAGCTGGGCAACTCCAAAAGGCAGCTCTAGACAAACTCGATGCCTTCCACCGCAGACACCCACGCACCATCACTGGACATCGATGGCCAGACAGCATAATTTCCAATGATGCACTATACAAGATGTGCAATACGTCACCGCTGTCTGTAGAAGCCTCTCAGCAAAGATGGTTCATGTTTGGCCATGTGCTAAGGATGTCAGCACAGAGAGTCTTGGAATTCGCCCTACTCAGAGCCAGCAAATACAAAGCCAGGAGAGGACGTCATTCCATAAAGCTACTAAGCATGGGCATACGAGATGACCTCAAGAAAGCAGGACTCGGTACACTCAAGTCAAGAATGGACCTGAGGAAGCTAAGGAATTCGGCTGAGGACAAGACACAGTGGGCAAAAGCGAAGAAGGACTGATTGCAGCTGTAGAGTGTTTCTACTACTACAGCCGCAGAAAACCGTAATCATACATACATACATACATACATACATACATACATACATACATACATACATACATACATACATACATACATACATACATACATACATACATACATACATACAAGCAGCGACTTTCAATGATGAAAGCGTAACTGATGTCAAAGATCAATCGGTCAAAGAACCACGGCAAACAAATGGGACAGAAATTCTTTGGGGAAATACATTGTCTGTGTATTCCTGACAATATCGGCCACCAGGAGAAAGCTCCATTGGCTCATGGGGCCCGTTACAGATGCCATTTACAAATGGGGCAATGGTCACAGGCAAGGACATGGAGATGAAATGCAAGGAAGGGCCGTCCCTGACATTAATGACTATCGGAAACAGTACCATTGATCAATGGGTCAGCCATCTCTGACACTATTGTCAAATGGATAAAGTAGAATGCGTGCCAAATCTTGGTTTTACCATGAACAATTGACGCAACGTGCCACAGGCGTATTTTCTCCATATGGTTCAATATACTAAAACGGATTAAAGAAACCAGAGTTTTAGCCCTTGTTTGAAGTCGTGGCATTTTCCTCTTCATAGTGCAAACAGATATTGGCAGAAGGCATATTTCTGCTAAATTGGTTTTAATGCTTTAAAACACGTCAATGAACCATAGTTTTTGTCCGTGTTTAAAGGTGGGACGTCTTCATTTTTATTGCTCAGATATATATTGACTGAAGTATACATATCTGCATAATTTGTTTTCAATGCAT